>PVKM010026754.1:0-19162 GCA_004027735.1 Carollia perspicillata | reverse complement strand
GGGGATGGAGAGCAAAGGCCAGCACCTTCCCTACCCCACCCCTTCCCTGGACCCCAATTCCAACCAGTTCTGCCTGGACAAGGGTGCGGGTGTGGGTGGGGGCTAGGGCAGGGGGGCCTCTGGCTCCTGGCACTGGGAGACTGGTGAGGACTGAGCGGGGAGGACAGGCCACGTCGTGTTCTCAGTGCTCCTTGGGGAGGCGTTTGGACAGCCCAACGGATCCCTGGGGCCCAGAAAGTTGGGGACACTTGTTCTGGGGGGAGGTAAGATGGACCTTTTCCTGAGGGCGGCTATTCTCAGGGGTCTCCCTGGAGGGGCTGACTAGGAAGAGGCCAAGGGCAGAGTCCCTTAAACAGACTTTTCATTCATTCACTCATTCACTCACTCGTCACCTCCCTCCCTCACTGTCACCCTCCCTGAGGTGACCCCGCTGGACCTGCGTCAAGGACCTCAGCAGCTCCCCGAGTCCCCACAGGAACATGCCTGTCCCAGTGCCACACTGCCACTGGCTCCCTGCTTGTCCCTGGGCACTGACCACTGAGAATCTCAGTTTCCCCCTTTCCACAGGGGGCGGACACAGGCAGGGCTCCGTAAAAGGTGAGCTGGTGCCCCGCCGTGGCGAGTGCTCCCGAGGAGGGAGCATTAGAGTTATTATTATTAGTGTCAGTATCCTCTCAAGGCCCCTGTGGGTTAGGCAGGGAATACCCAGCCAGCCTCGTGGCCCCGGCTGCATGGCCAGGGCCACACCGAGGCCATTCTGGCCGGCCTTCTTCTCCAGCTTCAGCCAGCTCAGTCCCCATCCTTCCTTTTCCAAGAGCGTCGGCTCCTTCAAGGTGCCTCTGGCTTCTAGATCCAGTAATAAACCCTGCAGAGAAAAGCAAGCAGTGGGGACGGAGCTGAGAGCGGCCGGGCTGCCGTCTGACCTGCAGTGGGAGCTGGAGCTCGTCCCCTCCTGCTCAGGGCCTCAGTCTCCCCAGTTTTACAGCAAGGGAGCCAGGAGGGACATGCCACCCAGCCCTGGAAGGGGCCCCTCTGTGTCATCCTGTCAGTAACAGTGCGGCTCCGAGCCTGTAATCACATCTGCCCTGGGAAGAACTAACACAGCGTTTCTTGAAATCGGGCTCTAATTGCGGCTTTTAGTGGAGTCAGATGCTCCCCATCCCCCAGCTGGTCTGAATCAGCGGGGCTGGCCCGGCTGGCCCGGCCCGGCCAGGCCCCGAGGTCCCCCGGGGTGGTTCTGGCTCCCACCGGTTCAAGGACTGATGCCCCTTGAGGACCTACTGTGAGCCCTGCCCTGAGCAGGACACTTTCCATCCAGGGGACGCCCGGTCATCCCACCCCAGCTCTGGGAGGCCGGGGCTACTTCGGCCATTTTTCAGAAGGGGAAACCGAGGCACAGAGAAGTGAAGTCACTTGCTCAAGGCCACTCAGCTCGGAGGTGGCAGAGTCTGGATTTGAACCCAGATCTATTAGATTTCAGGACCTTGTTCTCTGCCTGAGGCTGAGGAGACGTGTCCTTCCAGGTCAGTCAAAGCTCCCTCCCGAGGGGTTCTGAGGGGGTGCTTAGGGTCACTTGAGCCCCCGGTCACAGCCCCCTTTGTCCACATGTGGCTGCAGCCATCCTGCCCCCCATTCTGCTCCTTCCCCACTGGTGGTAACAGGACAACGGGTGGGGGTGGGGGGGTCAATGGAGGAGGCCAGAGGCAGCTCCCCCCCTCGGGTGGGGCGAGAGGTGGGCTGGGGGCTTAGGGGGGAGGCTGCGGTTTGTTCTGTTTGTTCTGGAGATCCCAGCCGCTTCCCTGAGGAGACAGCTAGTGGTTCCCAGGCCACAGGCCCTCGGGCGGAGCCAGACCGCGGCTGGCCAGCCTGGGAGCACTGCCCACCAGCCCTGCCGGGTTCCGCCAGGCCCGGGCGCTGGGTGGTCTGGGCAGGGGCCGGGGGCCGGGGCGGGGCTCGATCCTAGCCACAGAGCAGGAGCCATGACTGGAGCCATACTCGGGGCTGCCCTGCCAGGGACCTAGAGGGGTCCTGAAGGCAGGGGACGGGCTGCACAGGGGCGGTGGCAGACACGGGGCCAACACTGCCTGGCAGGGCGGCGGGGCAGGGAGACTACAGGACTCAGCTCCATCTGGGGGTGCGAGGAGAGACCCCTGCCCCCTTAGGACTGTCACCGGGGGGTTGCTCCCACTCTGCCACTGAGCTGGTTCAGACAGGAGCCCACCTTGGAGACTGGTGGAGAGGTCAGGAAGAAGACCTAGGTCCCAGCCCTGCCCTCCTCGGGGCCTCAGCTTCTCCATCTGACAACGGGCTGGGGACAGGACTCCACGCTGCTTCTGCCACTGGACGGCTACAGCTGAGGGGTGGGCAGCCCACGCTGGAAGACTCTCAGTTGTTCCTAAATTCATTCTCGGGGGGCTTCTCCTTGCCCTCCGGTCTTGTAGCCCTCCCCACCCCCCAACTATGGACGAAACCCTCTTTGTTCCCACCTCCCGGAGATGAACGAACACCTGCTGCTGCGGAACAAGCTCCTGTGGCTTTTGGAGTCTGACCACTGGCTGGCTGCGAACTTGGACACGCCATATCCTCTCTTTGCTCCACACCTTCGAACACCAGCAGGACCCTCGCCCTTCTGTCTCCAGCCTGGCCTACTCCCCTGCACCCCAGCTGCTTTCTCTCCCTGACTGCCTGCCAGCATGTCCACCTCACAGTTAACGCAATCCAGACTGACTGCTTTCTCCCCAGATGTGCGCCCCCATCAGTGGTGCTTTCATACACCCAGGCAATCAGGGCAAAAACTCGGGAGTATCCCTGATTCTGTGCTTTCCTCCACGCCCCACATGCAGCCCATCGGCGAGCCCTGCTGACTTCAACCTCCGAGCACGTGTGAAACGCAGCCCCTCCCACCACCAGTGCACGCAGCTGGTCCCAGCCGCCACCACCTCCACCCCAGGCAACAGAAAGGCCTCCAGATGGCTCCCCGGCATCTGCTCCTGGCACGCGGGGCCCTCCTCTGCACAGCAGCCGGAGTGATCTTTCCCAACCGTAAACCTGATCCCGTCTCCCCCTGTGGCTAAGCCTCCCGTAGCTTCCCTGGCAACAGGAGATGCGTGCTCCTGCTGGGCCCCAGGTGACGGTTCCCGCCCACCCCTCCCACCTCATGCCACCCACTGTCCTCCCCGTTTCTAGGCTGCACACACATCACCTGATTTATGTCCCTCGCACTAGGGAAGCGCATTCCCACCGGACACACGTGCTGTACTGCTGCTCGGCACAGTCTTCCCTCCAGCTCCCTGCAAGGCCCCCATCTCACCAGCTGGTCTCGGTCCAGATGCCACCTCCTCAGACAGGTCTTGTCCGACCACCAACTCCAGCAGACCCTAACACCAGTCACTCTCTCAGTTTTCGTACCTGTAAAATGGGGCCAGCGCCCGTGCCCACCTCCCGTGTTGTTAAGGGGGTGGAAAGGCAGTTGGGTGGGGGGCTGAAGTGCCAGCGTGAGATGGACACCAGGTGCCTGTGAGTCCTGCCTCTCATCGGCATCCCCAGTCCCAGGGTGTGGCTGACTGGAGCTGGCTGAACCCAGCATCCTCTGCTGCAGGTGGAAGCTGGGTTCCTCTGCCCATTTCACTGTGCGACTTCAATTTGGTGTCTGACTGTCTGGGCTGCCTTGATCCTCTGGCCTGCAGAAGCCCACCATAGCCTGAGCTTTGTCCAGGGGCCTGTGGAAGGGGCTTGTGGCCCAGGAGGGTTCAGGACAGACAAGGGGCAGCACCGAGTCAGGCCGCCAGGGTATGGTCTGGACTATAGCTGCTCATGCCCTGAGAACAGGCTGTGGCTGCTGTCCAGGTCTCGGCCCAGGGCTCTCTCTGGGAGGGGAAGGGTGAAGGGTTACATCTCAGACCCCTCCAGACCTGCCCAGGGGACTTTCACCCTTTCACCCTGACCCAGCCAAATGGCCTCCGGGTGCACCACCTGCCCACTGCCATTGTTCCCCAACCTGGTGTCCTGAGTGAGCAGGAGTCTGGTTGCAGGGCCCTCAGCCGGCGTGCAAACCCAGGCTGACCCCAGAGACCCTGGAGCCAGCCCGCCCTGGCATGGACAGGTGGAAGCCACTGGGCGTTCCCACCAGGGCAAAGGCACAGGCCCAAGATAACAGGATCTCCGGCCCTGACACCTAGCGACATTCCTGAGTCCTCCTGCTGCTCCTCACCCCGAGATGCCAAAGGACACAAAGGCAGGATCAAATCCCACTCCCTGGAGCCGGACCGGCTTGGCTTGGAGTCCTGCCTCCCTCTCCTGTTAGTGACGTAAATTACCGCATTTCTCGCTGCTTCTGCATCTGTGAAATGCGGACAGTGACAGCCCCTGCCCACAGTCAGGAAGAGGCATGGGGGGCTTGGGTGGTCAGCAGGCCATCTGGCCTCAGCTTCACTCTACACAGGGCGCCTTCCCGCTCATGTGCCCCCCCCACCCGACTTCATAGAGCATCCTCGCAGTGTTTTAGGACAGCGGGAGCTTTCACATACGATTTGGATTTCTGGCTTTTTTTTTTAAATTGGGAGATGTGGCTGGCATGGCCCGGCATTTCTGCATGGCAGTGGCCAGTGGAGCAGAGAGACGGTGGCTCACCGGGGGTTCAGCTCTCCCGTTTGCTGCAGTTCCCCTCACGGCAGGGGGTTGGGAGGACAAGTGCGCCCAGTGCGCCAAGGGGCATGGGAACAGGGACTGGCACTCGGGACCCCATAGAAATGCTCGTTGCTGGTGTGCCCATTGCCTCAGTGATTCTAAGCCTCCACTCCAAGGGGCAGGAGGGCGAAGTGGCACTGGCCGGTGATGGACCCCAGCCCGGCCTGCCCCTGTTTGGCTGCGGAGCGGGGGTGGGTGGCACGTGTGTGCACCAGCCTGAGGTTCTGAGGTTTGGACGAAGAAGGCTGAGGGACCAGAGAAGGTGCTGTGATGGAGGCCGCATCACCAAGAGGCCAGAGGAAGCCGCAAAGGGGCCTGGGAGCCCAAACGCCCATGGGCTGGCAGGAGGTCTCAGTGGGAGGTCCTGGTAAGCCACCAGGACTAACTATAAACTCGGCTTGGGGCTCTCACTACCCCCTGGAAGGACTTCTGTGGCTGGTGGGCTGGGGTTGTTTTTCTTGGAGAGGTTAGGACCCCAGAGGCTAAGCGGGGCGGGGATGGGGGGGAGGGGTGGTGGAAACATGGGTTGGGAGTCAGGCAGACCTGGGTTCAACTTGCAGCAGTCAGTGTGCCCTGCCTAGCCTCAACTTTCTCATCTGTAAAATGGGAGTATTGTTCACCTCATGGGACGGTGTGGGGGTATGCGTGGAGATGTACCCTCATGGTGGCCACTCTCAGCCACTCTCAGGTGCTCAGCGGGGTGGGCAGTGCAGAGTAGGTGTCTGGCCCCATGCTGCCCTCGATCTCAGCGATCAGTTTGGCGATGACCCATCCGTTCACGTGCTGTTCCACCTTCCTTTTTGACAAACAGGAGCCGGGACCCACGGGCACATGTTTGGGGCTTGTTCCCCATCCCTATCTCCATGGCCCCAGCTCCTCCTACCTGATCTATTTGAACAGCCTCCTTGCTGGCCTCTCAACCTCTAGTTCCTCTTCTTGAAGCTACCCTTGAAACTGGATGCCAAAATGATCTTTCACAAATGACCCTCATGTCCCAGCTCCAGAACCCTCTATGGCTCCCCAGGGTCTTCATGGTCAACTCCCAGCTTCTTGGGATGGCATTCAAGGCCCTCCTACCCATCTCTCCCCACAATGTGGCAAACAGGAGCATTATATGCCCAGTGGGCAGCTACTTCTCAGCTCTGGCTGACCACTGCCCTGCAGAAATGTGGGTCAGTGCCAGCCACACCATCCAATTTTTTAAAAAGTCAGAAACTCAAGCATATGTGAAAGTTCCCGATGCTTTAAAACACTGTGAGGATGCTCTGTGACATCTGGGGAGCACGGGCTGCCCTCCATCTCAGGGGAGCCCATCCTGCTGAGCACCTGAGAGTGGCTGTGACATTGCCACCATGAGGGTACATCTGCATGGGAGCGGGAAGGCGCTCTGTGTACGAGCAAAGCTGAGACCAAACGGCCTGCTGACCACCCAAGCCCCCCACGCCCTTTCCTTACTCTGGAGCAGAGGTTCTTAACTGGTTGGGAGGGTATGGTTTTGCTCCCTAGAAATCTAGTGGGTAGAGGCCTGGGATGCTGCTACACATGCCACCATGCTCAGGACTGTCCTCACCACAGAGAAGTATCCGGCCCCAAGTATCAATAGTGCCCAGGTTGAGAACCAGCCACAGCGTTGTCCGTGACCACCAGCTGCTCAACTGAAGACTACATTTCCCAGCCTCCTTTGCATCTTCGTGGGATCATATGACTAGTGCTCACTAATGAACTATGAGTGAAAGTGATATGTGTTCCCTCGGGGGAGAAGTGGTTAAAAAGGATGTCTCCTCCACCACATCCCCTGCATCAATGTGTTGCTCGAATAGAACTTAGTAGACCAAGGTTCTGGTTAATAGAACATCTGGAACTTAGAGGAGGGAAGAGCCACAAGGTGGAAAGTGCCTGGGTCCCAGTCATCTGCCCAAAGTCACCACCGGATGTGTAAGACACAATAAGCTCTCGGTGAGTGAAGTTCTGGATTTATCTTTCACAGCAGACAGGGTTGGCTAGATGAGCAGAAAAGAATCCGTCCGCTCACCTTCACGCTCCCTTCCTGAGAAAGTCTCTGAGGGCCGTGGGAACCCTTGTGCTGTGGGTGCCGTCACCCTGAGTTTCTATTTCCCAGTCTGCTGATGGCTGCAGCCCAGAGCTCTGCCTCAAGCCCTGGCTTTGATTAGGACTCAGAGCCCACTGACCGTTACAATAGAGAGTGATGAGTGGCCTAAGGGTGCAGGTGCCTAGACTCCGTGAGGGAGGCATGGGGAGGACTTCCGAGCAGTGGGTACCTGCACACCGCGGGCTTTTGAGCGAGAACACATCAGCCCACAGCTGGGGCTCGGGGGGAGGAGCCCCTTGTTCCAGGTGGGACCCTGAGTCCTACACTTCACAGGTGAGGGGATAGAACACCAGCGAAGCTAGAGAACTTGCTCAAGTTCACAGAAGTGAGAAAACGGTAGCGTCGAGACTCGAAGCCTCATCTCGCTGACTCACAGCCTGTGGTTTTCAACCCATCCGTGCATCCCAAAGTTTAAGGCTCTGTTGATGCCATTTTTATCCTTTGATCTCTTAATGTTCCAGCACATTCTTAGGGGCTTCATCTCAGCCTTTCTAGGGGCAGGTTGGAAGGGCTAGCGTGGTAATTTTTCTGGGAACAGCCCTTAGCCAATGAGGGAGGACAGTTGGAGAATAAATACTCCAGCCCCTGGCCCCACAGTAGGAGACCTCTGAGGTGCATCTCCACCCTGACTCCTGGTGGTCCGTGGTAGGACTGAGCCCCAGTGGGCCGTGATGGCAACTGTGAAGATGGTATGAGAGTAACAGCTGAAAACAGTGCACTGTACAATTCAAGATGACATCTCTGTCCTGGCAAGCAGGGAGGCAGGACAGGTAGTTTTTCATCCCAGCGTCAGCTCGGCTGTATTAACCTTTTTGCTAGGACTGCTAGGGAGCTCAGAGGAAAATCTGCTCAGTTGCATTTTAATTCCTGAAGCACCTCCAATTGTGACATATGATTTCTCACCTTTGTGAGTTTACATTTAACATAGTCACTCACATCAGCTGTCTCCAAACCTGGTCGGTAAGAGGTTGGAAACACATTATAAACAAAGGATGCCATTAACTGTAAGAGCTTTGGAATCAAACGGACCTGGGTTCGAATCCCAGCTCCACACCTCAGAGGACCTTGGACAAGCATATCACCTGCAGCACCCTTGGTTTCCTCATCTGTAAACCCAGATGATGACAGTGTACTTCCTAGGGAGGACTGAATGAGCTGCCTCCACAGAAAGCATCAAGCACAAAACTTGGCAGATGGTAAATGATCAACACTCATTGTTATTGTCTATCTTTATAGGGGCTTTTATTACGATGTCAAGAAGATCAAACTCAGGGAACTCAGTGGGCCCTCAAGTCCAGTGCCGTCGTGGCCCCAGTCAATACCTGGGCTTGGCAATCAGGAATGGAGAGATGACAGTCCCCAAGCGAGGCGGATGCTCTGTGAGGGCAGACAGCCCGTTCTTCAGACCTAGTACAGGGCCGAGCGCATACTCAACATTTGTGAATGAACACATGAACCAATGGATGGACAGCCACATGGGACCAGGGCTGGAGTTCTGCTTGTGGGTGCCATGCCGCCAGGGAGTCCAGGCCCTGGAAGGCCCTCCTGCTGTGGGGCTTCCAGGCAGAGCCATGTGCTTCAACCCTCACTGCAGCACAGCCCGGGCTGTCTCCCATTTTACAGATAAGAAAACCTGAGACGCAGAGACACGAAGTGATTGGTCCCCTGTCACCCAGGGGAGAGGTGTTAAAGCCCCCAGGCCAGGAGCAGGCCCCTCCCCACCCCACTCCACCCCACCCCCATGCCTGGGCCCTGCGTCCAGCTCTTCCCAGAGAAATGAGCTTATTTCAGTCTCTTCCTCCCTGACCACAAAGACTCAGCTCTGTCCTCAGAAATAGTTGGAAATTTTTATTTAAATGTTTTGTGTTCCCTTTTAACCAACACCAAAAAGAGAAAAAAAATTTTTTTTTGGCCGTTCCAAACAGGCGAGTCGCTTCAAACAGGAGCTGGTGTGTGTGTTCGGAGCTGGGAGGTGTCGGCCCGCCAGGCTGCTCCTCCGTTCCAGCCCAGACCACCTGGGGCTGGACAGCCAGTCCCAGAAGCCGACTTCCTGGGAGCCCTGGGAGGCCTCGGAACAAGTGAGCAAACCCCCATCCTGGAGAGAAGGGCTTGTCTCCTCTTCAGGTGCGGACACCAGCAGGGTGGGCCCTGGGAGGGTCCACACCAGACAGGAGAGCAGAGTGGGAGGGTCAGATCTGGAATGTTCCATGGAAGCTCCAGAGCCTCCGGATCTGGAGAAATATGTTTGCTAGAAAAATAAGATGCTTTGAGAATGTCTGCAGTCTGTACTCTCTGTCTGCCCAAGAGAAACCTACCCTGTTAGCCAAAGGGGCAGCGGGGGGTGGGGGTGGGGCTGAGGCAGGAGGCTGGGACCTGGTCCGGGCCCCAGGGGATGATCCAGAGGCGAGCGAGGCGGGCAGCAGGCTGGTTTCCTGGGTCCCCTTTCTGGCAGCTGCAGAGGCTGTGGATGCCCCCACCCCCTGGCCCCCTGAGGTGTGGCCTGTGGGCAGTGTGCAGCACTGGGAGGGGGAGGCTGACCATCTGTGATGGGCTAGTGGGTGCCTGGGCCCTGGGCCCTCAGAACAGGATGCCCAGGGGGAGCAGGGCCAGCAGGAGCAGCAGGGGGCCTGGGGAAGGGCTGCCCGATGCGTTGGCTGAGGCACAGTGGTCGCGGTTGGCACCGATGCAGGCGGCGTAAGCCATCACGTGGGGGATGTAGTTCTGCTCGTGGACGCCGTGCAGCAGGTGTGCCATGGGGCCCTTGGCGAAGACCGCCACGTCCTCCCCGCCATGGGTTTCATGCCGCAGGGGCACAGCAGACTGAGCCTGGTAGTTGTTGTGAGCTGTGGGCCAGAGGAAACATTTGCAGAGGACCCGGCAGGGGCCTGGTGCTGGGCCCCTCCCAGGCTGGCTCAAATGCCTCATTTCACAAAAGAGAAAACTGAAGCTCAGTGCAGGGAAGGCGTTCTGCACAAGGCCGCAGGATTCAGGCCTGAGTCCCTTCTAACACAGAAGCCTGTACTCCCAACCCCCAGAAGAGAAAATCATCTTCCCTGAGCCATCTGGATTAGCAGGAGAGGTTCTTACCATTGGATGCACCATTAGACCCCCTGCTGCCAGGGGTCTCTGGGGGCATCCAAACAAATGAATATTTAACAGCACATTCACACAGAATGAATATTCATACAGAATTGGATGAATACCTTGGAAGGCTCCTGCATTGGAATATTATATAACCAGTAAAAATGACTGCAATAGAGCAAACTCCTCTGAGTGCCAGGCTCTGTGCTAAACTATCAGACCCATTTAGTTCTTCAGACAGCCTCAGGTGGTAGAGCCCTTTTATGGAGGAAGCTGAAGCTGAGAAAGGTGGAGTTATGTGCCCGAGGTCCCAGAGCTACCAAACTGTAGAAGGGGATTCAAAATCAGGTTGTTCTGGCTCAGTCCTGACTTCTGAGACCCTGGACCTTGACCACAAGCCTACGCTCTGTTCCCAGGCCCACCCCCGAGGGGCATCCTGTTCCCTCCCAGCCCTGGCTCTTGGCAGGCTCACCGTAGTCCACCATGGAGACATTCTCTCGCTCACCACCCACCACCTTGTAGCCAGGCCCGTTGCCGTACAGGATAGCAGTGAAGGGCTTCTTGTCCGTGTCGCTCAACATGGGGGCCAGACCTGCACAGGATGGCGATGATCCAGGGGTCATGTGGGCACACCAGGGCCACAGTCCCTTTGAAGGGCCCGACCCACCTCCAGGAAGCCACCTTCCAAACCTCATTTACTTCCCACCAACCATCCCTCTGTTTCCACTGTGCCCACATCCCTCCCATCCACCCATCCATCCTCTCGTGTTCTTTTTTGATTTTTCCTTCTGTTTTAGAGAGAGAAACATCCATCAGTCGCCTCCAGTACGCACCCAGACCAGGGATCAAACCCGAAACCTTTTGGCGTACGGGACGACGCTCCAACCAACTGAGCCACGCAGCCCAAGCTCTCCCATTCTTCTGTCCATCCATCATGCAGGCGGCCAGCCACACATCCACGCACTCACCTCCCTTCCTCCCCACATCCTGCACTCCCCCACCCGTCAGTAAATCCTCACCGAGTCCCACCTGCGCCAGACCCTGGGCTTGCCGACTCTCCCACCCGACTCCGGCTCCGAGAGTGCCCAGTGCCCACCCCACTGGAGGCTCACCTACCAAAGATAGAGTTGCCACGGGGTGTGTAGCCGCCAAAGGTGAAGACGTGGGAGTGGTCAGCAGTGACGACGGTCAGCGTGTCTTCCAGGGAGGTCATGGCACCTGCCTGCCCAATGGCCATGTCCATCTCCACTGCCTCGTGCAATGCCTGCTTGGCTTTGCCCTCGTGGTGCCCGTGGTCAATCCTGCCTCCTTGAGACACAGAGGTAAAGGCCTCGGGTGAGGGGAGGGGAGGAAGACCCGCACCACAAACCCCACCACGTGACCACCCAGTTCCCCACACCGGGCTTTTTTTGCAGCTATTCAACCTGCACCGCGGCTCCGAGAGGGCGAGCTGCTGCACCACAGGCCCACACGTGGAGACTGCAAAGCCAGGACTTAAAGCCGATCCACCTGACTGAAAAGCGTGTGCTCTTTCCCCCACCCCAGGCCGCTCCCAGCACTGCTGCTTCAGGGGCTTGACCCTGAGGCGTGGGCGAGGCAGGGAGGGAACCAACATGCCTGAGGGCCCACGAGGGGCCAGGCATGACCGGCCGATGGCTTGTTTCCCAGGCACAACAATCCTGGGCAGAGACCAGTACAATCAGCCCCATTTACAGAGAGAGCGACTGAGGCCTAGGTGGGGAAGTCACGTGCCCAAGGTGGGATTTGCCGGGATTTGAATTCGGCTGTGACTCACTCTGGATCACCTTCTTTTCCACCTCCACTTTGAAAAGTCCCCTCTGAGGGTGAAGCACAGTCCAGAGAGGTGATGAGCGGGCAGGGCCCACGGCAGACTTCCAGAAAGACCCGTGGAGGCCGGCGTCCCCTGCTGCCACCCCCAGGTAAGCACAAGAAGCCTGGTGCGGAGCCTGGCTTACAGGCCACAGCCAAGGGCTCTGTGACCTTTGGGAACAGATGCTTCCTGTCTCCAACAGGAAGATGCTGCCTGGGTGAACACTCCCAGCTCTGAGGGTCCCAAGCCTGGGCGCCTGGCTGCCCCCCTGCCTGCTAGCCTGAGCCTCACCACTGTGGCCTGGCAGGCTAGAAGGGTGGGTCCTTCCTTTGTTGTGGCTCTGGGAGCAGCTGGCCTGGCGGCCCCGTCCTGGCCCTGCTCACACAGAGCACTGCTCCCGGGGGAGCCCGCACTCACCACCACTGGTTCCTGGCTGGTTCCTCGGCATCAGAGGCCTGCTCGGGGCCAGGCTGAGACCGCCGTGCTTGAATGGGAACCCCGGGGTTTGGCAAGAAAGCAGTCAAGCCGGGCTGGCGGCCGACGGCCTCTGGAGGGCGGAGGGGCCTGAGCGGGTCTGTCTGTGCAGTGAGGGTCGTGTACAGGTTGTCCGTGTTTGTGCGTGCGTGTGGAGACAAAGGCTGTCATGGCGTCGAGAGATTCTGGGAAGTTTATCACATCCTCAGACTTCCTGTTGTTATTGACTTAGCTATCGGTAATAATAGAAACATGGAGGATGTATTCTCTGCCGGGCCCTGTTCCAAGTACTTTATGTCTCCGAACACAATGGATGCTAATACCCCTTCTAGGAGAGGCCGACTCTGTGGGGCCTCCTGTGACAGAAGCGCACAGGTAGAGGTCGCACAGCCGGTAGACGGCAGCATCAGGACAAGAGCCCAAGAGTCTGACCCCAGGGCTCCCAAGGGCCCCAGGAAACGCCATGAATGCTGATATACAGTTCTGTTGACTCCCAGAGGGTCTGGCTCTCCCAGTCTGGGGGACCTTGGACCTTTTCCTATCAGGGATAGGACTCATGAACTTGACCTTGGCCTGAAATGTGCCCAGTAACAGCAACTGTCTACTGTTCAGCTGTAAGGGCTCCCGTAGATGTCCTTGAGCCCCTCCAGGCAGCTGCTCAGATGCAGAAGTCTCCAGGGCCTGCTGATTAGCCTTTGGGGAGGAGTGAGGCTGAGGTGGCTACACACCCCTCCCCTCGAGAGCCAGGCCTCAGGCAGTAACTCCTGGAAGGAAGGAACCTGCCTCCTCTTTCAGGAAGCCTCCCTGGACTAAGAAGCCTGGTTCATATGTATGTGTGATAGCAGCTTGTTGGACTGGGAGCTTCCGCACTGTCCCCTTCTCCCCCAGTCTATAACCCATCCTCCCAAAAGGAGTTTCCTGCATCATCCCCAACCTGGACAGTTCTCTTTGAGAGCTGGACCTCCCGATCCCCTGACCTCAGGCAAGCAGCCCTGCAGTCAGGCCCGGGGCCCTACCTTCCACCAGCAAGAAGAAGCCTTTGGGGTTCTTGCTCAGGATCCTGATGGCCATCTCCACCATCTCGGACAGTGACGGGTCAGTCACATTGTTCCTGTTCAACTCGTACTGCATGTCCCCTGGCTCAAAGAGACCTGAGGAGGATGTGGGTGGTGAGAGTTCACGACCCTGCCAGGAGGGTCTCCAAGGAACCTGTGGCATCTCAGGGACCACAGGCTCCCCATACACAACCTGGGGGCACAGAGAGGGGAAGGAAGCTCCTCTGGATGGCCCATGGGGCCCAATGTGCACCAGATGCCATCATCAGGGCCACACCATGGAGAGGGGTCGCCATGTGCATTTACGGAGGAGGAGACTGAGGCTCAGGGTCGGTAACTTGCTATATTCAGGTGCTAAGTGGACAATCTGGGATTCATGTCCATTGGCCTACCCCCAGCCTGAAGGGCCCCAGGCGCCATGGCCCCAGGCAGAGGAGGACTCTGTCCTGGACTTGACAAGGCAGCTTGTCTGTGTGTGGACACAGCATTTACAGGTCAGGCTTGAAGTGCTCTGTGCAGTAAAACCACTGCAGGTTTGGGGTCACTGTCCCCTCCGTTCCCTGGGCTCAGTTTTCTCACTCGGAAAATAAATGACCCATTCCTTGCCCGTGTCACAAGACTTCACGTGCATCAGGCTGGTGTTCTCGGTTCTGGATATCCTTCCAGAACATCTCGCCCTTCGTGAGTGTGTGTGCAGCCAAACAACGGCTCCGGCTAACAAAGCGCTCGCTCTGTGCCACATGCCTGTCTAGGAGCTTTGGAAGCATGTAGATGCCAGCCTCCGAGATGCGCCCAATAAGCCCTGCCTCTCGGAATTCACGCCCTGGCGTGTACCCACCCCCAGTGACCAGGGCTGGCCTATGGCGCCAATGGAATACTACGGCAGGGACAGTGTGTGACTTCCAGGTCTGGGCATGAGACACTGCAGCTTCTGCTTTGCTGACTCTTGGGTTTCTGGCAGAAGCCAGCTGCCATACTGCGAGGACACTCAATCAGCTCCACGGAGACACCCATGTGGCAGGGAAGTGAGGCCTCCTGCCAACTTATTAGCCATACGAGGGAGGCATCGTGGAAGCCCCAGCCCCAGTCTAGCCTTCGGAAGCTGGCAACCTCATGAGAGACCCACTGAGCCGCTCCCAATTCCTGCCCCAAACAAACTGTGCAAGTCATAAGTGTTTACTCTGATTTTGAACTAAGTTTAGGGATAAGCGGTATAGGGCAACAGATAATTATATGACTCATTAGCTCATTTAATCCTCATGACAGCCCTGAGGTAGGCCCTATCATTATCCCCGCTGGACAGAACAGTCACTATTCCTACCTTATAGGAGAGGACACTGAGGCACAGAGAAGACGAAGCACTTGCCCAGGGCCACACAGCTCCTAGGTGGCAGGAGCTGGATTTGAACCCAGTAGTCTGGCTCTAGGGTCCATGAGTGGAACTGTCTGGCTCGGTGGGTGCACGTGCCACTCCACGCAGCCTGTGTGTGGTACGGAGTCCATGCCATGCGAGCCAGGCAGGCAGAGGGCTGTGTGTGTCTGCGGGTCCTCCAGGTGCCCAGCTCTGAACCCGCAATCTCCAATGATACACCCAGGACCTGGGGGCTGAGCTCCTTGGGAAAGGTTTGCAGGAGATTTTGCCACCACTCGCTGGGCACACTAGCCAGGTGGGAAAGAAGGCCGAGATACCGGCATGGTGGTTCTCTGGCCTCGGCCTACCTAGCCTAGAACTGCCCCTGGCCCCCACACTGCTCCGTATTCCCAGGGGAGGAGGGGGCACTGCCTCGTCAGGACCAGCAGACAACCAGGCTGGCTCTTCCCTGGCCACACATCAGGGCTGGCTCAGATGCTCTGCTCCGCAGCCTGGGATTCGTTCAAGCCTCAGCCCTCACCGGCGTTCAGACTCACGGGGCTGTACTCCGACCGGCGGTGGGGCATGCCGTAGGTGGCTTCCCTTCTCTGACCGCCGGCATCCCTCCGGGTTTAGTGGGGCTATTCACCCTGCACAGCCAGCAGTTTTTCTGTGGGGCCGAAATTCTATGAACCAGAACCCCTCCCTCAGCCCTCCCAGGTCCTGCGGCCTGAGCACAAAGGTCCCTATGAAGGGGGGGCAGGCCGGGGTCTGGCCCCCGGGTGCCGGGTCACACAGCCCTTGCCCCAGGGCACCCGGCCAGGCAACCAGCATTCCAACCCCTGACCCCCTTACCTAAGAGGTAGTCCACGGTGTTCGGGTGCAGGGCCAGGAGTTCGGTGCGGTTCCAGACATAGTGAGAGTGCTAGGAGGAAGGGCCTGGGTCAGTCACGTGGGGCTGGGGGAGTCGGAAGGACAGGCCTCAGCTGGTCCCAGAGTTGGGGGCACGTCTCTGTTTCTGTTTCCTTCAGTCCTTTAACAACCCCTCCTGGAGGACCTACCGTTCCTGCCTTCAAGAACTGACAAATAAACAGGCAATTCTAATGCAGGGGAAGGAGAATTCTGAGAGACCGGGGGTCCCTGTGAGCCCAAAGCAGGATTGAAGGAGGCTTCCTGGTAGAGGTGACGTCCTAAGGAGGCCCTAGAGGACAAGTGGAAATTGACTGGCCTGGGGTCAGGAAGTAGAGAGGCACGGGGCAGAGAAGAGGCAGGCTCGGGTCACGAGGGGCCCACTGAGAGGTATGAGCTGTGTTCTGCAGTCACGGAGAGCCAGGGAGGAAGCGAGGCCCTAGATCTGCCGTGGGGCCCCCATATGAGGGCACAATGAAGGAGGTGCTGCTTCTTCAGGGCGCAGAGGCCACAGGAAGAGGCTGGTTAGCTCGCCTGGAGATGGCACCATTCAGGGCCTGGACTGGGGTCCTAGAACTGCTAGGAATCAGCTGTGTGTCCTCAGGAGAGTCCCTCGCCTTCTCTGGGCAATGGCATTAGGATTGGTGGTTTTCAAAATGCAAGGGTTACTGTAGGAAGGAAGGTGAAGAGACCAACACAGTGGGCTCTCATCCATCTATCCCACTCCCACCCCCTCCTCTGCTTCCCTGAGGTGTGTTTATCTCATCATTCAGGCCCTATAAGGTAGACATTATTATTCCCATTTTACAGATGAGGAAACTGAGACACACAGATGACACGGCCACTCAGCGGTGAAGGTGAGACACTCTAGAACCTCGTCTGTAGAACCGACAAATAAACGGGCAATTCTAATGCAGGGGAAGGAGAATTCTGAGAGACTGGGGGTCCCTGTGCGCCCAAAGCAGGATCGGGGAAGGCTTCCTGGTGGAGGTGACGTCCTAAGGAGGCCCTAGAGGACAAGTGGAAATTGAGTCACGGTTTTCAAGGAACACAGTGAACCCCTGTCTGGCCCAGTGTGGTGGGCCCACTCCCTCCCTCTTGGGGTCTAGACCAAGCTCCAAGGGAAGTTCCCTGCAGGCAAGAAGAATCAAGCTCTGGTTCAATGTCCCAGCTAGAGAAACTGAGGCTGGGGGTGGGGGGGTGCTGTCTTTCTGGCTTGGGCTGGGGGTGGCTCTGGCCCAGCTGGAGCTGACTCAGAAGGAATGGATGGCACAGCTTCAAAGCGGCTCCGTCCCACCCCGTCAACCCTGTGGGGGCCATTCCCCGGCCCCTGCCCCACCTCACTCTTGGCCCAGCCCTGTCCCACAAAGGCCTCCCCTGGGGCCAGTCCTGGAACCCTCAGAAACCCAACCCCAGAGTGACATCAAAGTGGCTGCCAGGCTGCTCCCCACTGTCTTCAGCCCTGACCGCAGTCATTTCCAGACCCCAGCTGCCCCAAGCCCAGAGGCCAGCAGCATAGATTTAAAAGGCCAGAGCCACTCCGGGAGCCAAAGCCCGGGCCCTTCCCACGTCCCGGCCTCCCTCCCCAGCACGTGCCCTCGCCCAGGCCACAGCCGACTCCCCGTGAAGGGCTTCGTCCTCACGCCTGCCACCTCTGCCTGCAAAACCTCCTGACACTGCCTCTCTCCCCCCTTCCCTCTTGTCAGGGCTCCCTCCCTGTGGTCTGTCCTCTCTGGGTTCCAGTAGGTCCTGGGCATCCTGCCATCCGAGCACAGAGCATTCCACGTTGCCTTGACCACTGATTCATCATTTGGACCTCATTTCCAGCCTGGGGCTCTGCACACAGTAGGGGCTCAGGTGGGCTGAGTGTCCAGACGGGCTATCCATTCCTTGGCCCACCCTTCTCTCTGCCTAGCTTTTTCCATTGCCCACCCCTAAAGGAAGGAATTGACTGACTACCTACTATGTGCCATTCACATATCTGTTAGAGCCCTTGACCCCATTGAGGTAAGAATGAGGACCCCATTTTAGAGGAGAAAACTGATCCAGGGAGGGCTCACCCAGCCCCAGCGCCGGCCCCAGCCCCGGCGCCCTGCAGCCACCCGGTCCCTGAGCTGGCTACCTTATGCCTCGGTTTGAAGCTCTTCCAGACGTCGATGAGGTTCAGGCCGTCCAGCCTTGTGCCCCTGGCCTTCTCGTCTTGCTCATACTCCACGTCGGTTGTATTCTTGGGGAACATGTACTTCCGGCCGCCCCCCAAGATCACCTAGAGGGGACAGGAGCCATCAGTACCCTGGGGCTTCAAAATGCCCAGAAGCCCCAGCAGCCCCCACCTGGGGATGGCGTGGACGCCTCTCCAGCCTGGAGAGTCCTGGGTTCCGTCTGCGCCACTCTCCTGAGCCTTTGCTTGTCCGGCCCGGGGAGGGGACATCATGAGCCTACCGAGACTATGGTCTGGCCTTCTGGGTGAGACACCTGAGCGACCTCCTTGGCCTGGCTTTTCGGAGTCCTCACACATAACTCCCACTGGTTCAGACACGTTCTCTTCCTCAACTTTATACCGAATGTGTCACCATTCTCTAAATAAGGAAATGGGTGCCGAAATCTGATTTCTTTTCCCCAAGGCCACACACCCAGCAAAGGGCAGAGCCAGGATTCGAACCCAAGACTTCTTCCACCCCTGGCACTGGGGCCCTGCCGTGTCCACAGAGCCCACGATGGAGCCTCCAGAGCTTCCTCTCCCCGGTGAGAGGCTGGGTGCCCGCAGGCTGGAGGCCTCAGCCAGGGAGGTCTCGGGGCAGCCCAGCCGGGAGCCTGGCCGAAGAGCAGGCCAGGGCTCACGTCTGTGCAGCCACCGCCAGGCTAATTTTACCCACCACGCTGCCTGCACGGGTGGAGGGACGCGAGACTGTTTGTTTTCCTTGGGAGTCCATGTTTGAAGTCCTGACTATTTTTAAAACGGGGCCAAGAGCATAACAGCTGCCGCCCACAGTTACCACCACACCGGTGTCCTCCTGTCACCACAGGCGTCAGCCCAGGCCACCGCCCTGGCTGACACCTTGGGAGAGCAGAGCCTGGCTGCGGCAGGCCTCTCCTCCACTGTCCACGGGCCTGCCGTTCCGAGGCCCCCTTCTCGCTGCCTTCTGCTCCATTTTCCTCCTGGGGAGCCAGGTTCCGTGGGGAGGTGGGGAAGGCGCCCCAGGACCAGCCTGGATCCTGGGGACTTGGAGGGGACATGGCTTTGAATCCTGACTCTGTCCCTTCTTGTCCAGGGGCCTGTTACTTCTCTCTGAGCCTCAGTTTCCTTTCCTGTAAAATCGATGTGACACCCACCCATAAGACTGTCATAGCCCCAGGCCTATCACAGGGGGACATGAGGTAATGCAGGGGTCCCAGCGCCGGGATGGGGGCGCCCATAGACAGCGTCCTCACTGGCACGAGGACCTGGAGGTCACGGTATTTCCAGAGGGGCCAATGCCTTGCCTCCAGCTCCAGCCAGGATCCTGGGGGGGGGGGGGGGCAGGCCGCGGGGGGAAGGAGGCAAAGGGGCCTCGGGTCACTGGCCCCTTGCCCCCCCCCCCGACTGTTCCCACAGAACCTGACCCCTTGGCATTCTCAGAGTGGAAACGAAGCCCCCAATCTTCCTGCCTGGAGCCTCCTCGTTT
>PVKM010026753.1:0-19144 GCA_004027735.1 Carollia perspicillata | reverse complement strand
TGAGTTATTATACAAGTAAGATTCTATTAACATCATGTTCTAAAAACAAAATTTGTTACAAATAATTAAAGACAAAGCTTTTTGACCTGAAAAATTACTTTTCTAAATAACTAAAATAAAATATGATAGTAACAATGTCATATTTAGGAATTAAGGATGTGAAGAGCTCTATATTTCTATGATAATTTAGAGCATATGTTCAGACCTACGTTCACAAAAAATCCATATTCTGAAATGGTTATTAAATGGTTAATAATTGGCTAAAAATAACTTAGCCAATTATTTTATTCTAAATAGTAGAAAGAAATAAAGAAAATATACCAGATAATTTAGAGTTGAAAAAAGATATTAGTTAATTAGAAAACAAAAATATATACTATTGATATGTAATAGCACAATATATAAGTGCATAGGAATAAACTCAAGGTATGTCTATAAATTATATAAGGAAATGTATATATATGTATATGTTAAAATATGGTTACACAAATATCAAACAATAAGTTTTTGTATATTACTTAGAAATAAATTTGACAAGTCATATGCAATATATATGTGAATAACACTACAACCAAAAACCACGATGTATATAAATAGAGAGAGATACATCATATTTCTGAAAGGGAACACTCAATACTGGAAAAATATAAATTCTTACCACATTATTCTAAACTTTTACAGGATTTTGGGGGGCAGGGAACATATGGTTCAAGACTACTGGCAGAATTATTTCAAACTTCACCTAGGAACAAACTGATCAGAAGACTGAACTAAAATACCATCTTACTTTATTGTGATTATAGGTATTACTGCTCTCCAGCCAAAGACCCCAGCAATGTACCTGTAACAGAATGTTGGGTTTATAACTCACTGAGTCCTGGGAGATTGCACACCTTTGGGAATACCTGATGGGGTGGCCTCACTAAGAAATTGTTATTAAGGACCTATTATCAGATTGGGGTGTTGATTGTGTGATTTGGGGGAGGATCTCAGAAAGAAGGGAGGTTTAATTTGGATTGAATACTGTCATAAAATGGGGAAAACTGAACAACTGAGTATTTTAGCAAACCGAAGCTATAGAGAGAGACAATCAGAGTGAGACAAAAGGCGTGATTATTAAAGAAAAAGCAGCATTCACTCATATTAGCCAGAAGAGGGGGATGTTTGGTGCTCTCTGGGTTACACAGGGATGGGACTGTGCTTAGAAAGTATTATAAATGATACTGTGTCATTTTATTGCGGTCTCACAGCAATTTTGTCTGAAGTTGGGGTTCTGTGAGATGATTCACGTCCAACAGAGAATACCACAGCCTGGCTTTGAGCGACAGGCCTACATCTAATAATTCTGAGGTCCACCTGTAATTGTCAGGCTAGTTCCTGGGTCTGAGGGACTATTTTTTCTCTTTCTCACAATCATACTAAAACTTAATTCTAAACTTTAGACTATTAATTTTATTTCTTCTTTTCCTTTTTTTCTGACTTCTTGGCTTATATAACTTGTTTCTGTTCTTTTAGTGGTTATTCTTAAACGTTTTAGCATTCTTTACCTAACTATCTAGTTAGCTAACATCTATATCTTTTTGTGAAATGATAACGTGAACATTGGAATATTTTAACTCAGATTTACTTCTATTCTCATGCCATTGCTTCTATTTTAGTTTTATATCATGTTTAAGCACAACAATTTACATCATTAGTAATATTGTGAAGTTATCCTCAAATTCTACTAACATATTTTTAATACTTTATTCATACTAACTTTTTATATCCCCATTATCCTCATTTTAAGTTCTACCAACATAGTTTCTAAAAAATTTTTATTCATATTAACTTTTTGTATTTCCCTGTTTCTTCTGGTTCCATTTTCTTTCATATTAAATGAAACAGGTCTATTTGGAAGTTCTTTCACGTGAAGTTAGTAATGTATAGATTATCTCAGGTTTTTTGTTTGTTAGAAAATACTTTTACTTTGCCCTCCACTCTTGCATAGAAACCTTGCTGAAAACCAAACTTCACACTGAAAGCAACTTTATTTTCTCAACAGTTTGGAGATGCCATTGTACTGTCTTTGAGAATATATTAATTCTGATGTTTCCTTCTTTTGTATTTTCCAAAAGACATTATATAGAATCGGTAATAATGCTTTTTAATTAGAGTTAATATTCATTTAGATTTAGGAAAGATATCACAACAAATTTAATCATAGTAATAAATGATTACTCACTCTTTTTTTTATAAATTAGGGTTTAGAAAAGTTTCTTCTTTTGCTTCATTCACAATTCACTATAATACTGTATATATCTTTTTTAGTAGTGTAGCCAATTTTTTCAAAATCTCTGTCAAGTTTCTTTCCTTTATGAACTATTACAGACATACTCATTCCTATGGCTTGTGTTCTACAATAATTGGAATTCAGGTTAAAAATTTGTTTTTGCATGATCACCATACAAAAGTACCACTGTATGGTGCTTTTATAATTTTATATGTGGCACTATTGAGTATATTCCTGTTTCAACAAGACATTGATAGGAACTAAGCTCTCTGCATATAATTTTCCTGTCTAATGATGGAAAGAATTTTTATATAGATGAGCATCTAGCTTCATATTTGCAAATCTTATTTTCCCTGCATGGCTCACACATTTCTGTGCCAAGTGTTGTAGGACACATTTATTTTGTGAAACAGCCTCTATTTTTGCATCTTAATGTCACAGTGGTTGAGTCGGCAAAGTGGCCAGAAATATTAGAATTCTCAGAACCATTTTTTATGGAACAGCTAGCACTAAATTAACTTTACTGAGAAATACTATTAAACAGCATAAACATCTCCCACTAAACCGAGGGAATAAATGCCCACTTCGACTTGCTCTTAGTCAGATCCCACTAAATATCCACAGCCGCTTCAATTCTACCCACCATAAGAGAAAATGTAATAGCAGGGAAGTCACCGTGGAAAGAGTAATTTGTCTTACTTTTGCAAATTTACAAACACATATGACCTTGAACACCCAGTTATTGGGCTCTTGCCAGAGTCTTGAAAGGAGCTTATACACGTGAGGGGCCCTGCAGCTTAATAAGATTCATGAGTTCACAGTGAATCCATCTTTGCCATTATTCGGTCTGACCTAGCATCGCCGTTAGGCTCTTCTGCGTGTTGACACCTGTTGGCTAAGGGGTAGTTCATCTTAACAAGAGGTCAATCGCTTTCTTTACATGGAAACCAAAAGTAACCTTTGGGTTGTTTACCTTCTCAGATAAGTTATTTGTCAATAATGAAATAAAGATGGGATTAAGGACTTTGGAAGCTAGATTCAGCTACCTTGCTTTGGTTTTCCAGCTTGCTGGCTACTTGGAGAACCCCATGTGTATACTCAGAGGAAGATCTTACCTTTAGATGTGGTTTTAACGAAGATGATTTCCTGGTCATGCCACCAGCATGTGACTAATTTTGACTTGAGATAAGAAATAGAGTTCACCAAAGACAGAGCGAAATAATAGTAGCAAAAATTAGAAGTACTTTTCATGACAATTACAGGTACTACTATTTTTGAGCATCTATTAAAAAATGAGGCCATACAGTAAAGATGTGATGTGTTCTATCAGTTTAAGTCCCTGCAGGAAGAGACACGGCACACGCAAAGGGGATCATTCGGGTGAGTTTAATAAAGGAACTGTTTAAGTGAGGCACAACGCCGGTTGAAACACCCCAGGGTCTGGGGTGGTGGGCAATGGAGTGTTATTATTTAAGAGTTACGGAGTTTCAACCGGGGAAGATGAAAACGTTCTGAAACTAGATGGTACTGATGTTTACGCAACAAGGTGAATGTATTTCATAGTGCAGATCTGTACTGTTAAAAATGATTAAAATGGTAAATTTTGTTTTTTACCACAACAAAAGTGTACTAAAAATGACAAGAGTCTAATCAAATTTATGTAGCAGTTATTATGGTGTTAATAAGCTGTAAATATATGGAAATGCCAAGTGACAGAGAAGTTAACTATCTCTTGTAATATAAGACAGTTAATGCATACCGGGACTAAGCTTCAACCTCATATCTGTTGACTGAAAACCTAGTTTCTTTTCTAGAAATACAAAATGTTTTATAAAGTCACCCAAGGACACAGAATAATCTCAGGTTTTTTATTTGTAAGGTAACCAAATAAGGCAACTGATGGTTTGGTGAAGAAAATAAAATCCATTTCCATGAATAAGTGATGTATTTATCAACAACTTGCTAATTGGTAAAATCTGTAATTTTTGAAGGTAACTATTAATACTCTGATGTGTAGTACTTGTTTCTCATTAAACTGTGTTGTTATTTTTTTGTGTGTGATCTTCAGAGTGTTTGTTCTCTTGCTTGAGATCTGAAATTCTGGATGTCTTTTTCAGAATTTAGTACAAAACATAGAGGACTGCTCTTGCGTTTTTGCTGCCTTTCAACTTTTATCTTCTGTTTAACAGAGTGAATAAAATTTGAAGAATGTGTATGGAGAGAGAGAGGAAGAAAGGAAGGGTGAGTACATTGGATCAGTTTTGCCTTGAGAGTTTCCTTATAATAACAGAGGCTTTAGACTCCACTTGGCTTGGGAAACGTGGACAAATGTCACAGCAATAAAGAAAAGTAAGAAAATAGATTATATTTATCCTTTCATTATGAAGGAATATAATTTCTGCATTTAACCATAAATGTATGTGTTGTTAATCAAAATCAGAGCCAGAAGCTACTGGGTGGATTACTGGGTGAGTCTCCACCATTCACATACCTGTGTGGAAAGCCTCGAGCTTTCATTTGGCAAAGGGCGTGGCAGTACACCACCTAAAGTGAATAATCTAATTGAAATAAAAAACTGTCCTAGTCAGGCATCAAGTTTATATGTCTATGGTCAAAATTACCAAATACTTTTTACTTTTTCCTTAATGTAGAAATTAACCAAGCCAAATCAGTTAGCAACAGGAACATCATTAGGTGAGGCTATCAATTAAGACTGTAGGCTTATCAGCTTTAGGTAATATATCTAGTGTGTTTTTAGGGGCTCAGCTTCAGTTTCCTGTATGGGTTACAGGAGGACCTAAAGCTTAGGCAGTGTCTTGGTTTTATTCAAAATCAGAATTTTGATCTTGATACTAATGGTTACTCTTAAGTCAAGGATTTTGTTATTTTCTCTCTCTAACCCCAGTTCCAAATAGACATGCCATAAATGTTTGGAAGGAAGAGAAGAAGGAATAAGAATTTAATTTAAAGCTGAGAGATTTGTTATTGTGACAGAGAAAAATCTATGCTAGTCAAGCTAATGCAGAGCAATGAACAGTAGAAGCAAATAGGCTGGTAACACATGTAGAAACTAAGAACAAATATCGGAGAAATTAAGGTGCAGGGACACAATCTGGCCACTGGTGTTTAGGGGTTCAAGGCAGCAACTTCATTATCACTGTGGAACATGGCAAGAATCCGGTTATTGGGAAGCTTATTACCAAGGTCAGAAAGACTGGATAGTAAGACCGACCTTGAGGTTGAGCCAGTGTGTTACTGCCACACTTGAGCAATTCGTGTATGTTCCTCATTTCGGTGAGAGATTAGTCTCAGAGTCTGGGTAGAAGCTGGCTTGCTTGGCAGAATTCCAGTAAGCGTATTGAGGTAAGTATTGTTGAACTGGGGAGCTGGATGGAAATGACAAAGGCAGGAGAAGAAAAAAGAACCCATTCTCAGATTATCTAAGTAGCCCGAGGTTTGCCTTGCGATATTTAAATGTTCAGATTTCCGAATACAGGCCTTGCCTTTTCAGAGTGCTTGTTTCGCATTTTAGCTACGATGCAGGAGGGAGTTTTCAGCTTTAGGGAGCCATATTTAGAGACTTGGGAGCACAACAGTCTAGGAACAAAAACAAAAATACCTTTCAGTATGCTAATTTTTTAAAAAATGAAAAATGTCTGGATGCCTATTTCCTGGACTGGCTTAATTTTCCTGGCCTCTCTGAAGGGCTTATTTAGTTCTACACCAAATGCCTATTCGTACATGTTCCAGCTTGGCTTTGCATGTTTCAACAGTTAACATAAGCCACTGAACTTGTGGGTATTTATCCAGATCTGGAATGCGAACATTTGGAGGTTTGCTCACAAGTCCCTTTCACTGAAATCTTCTTTTCTGGGCACTGATTTGGGCTGAACACACAAAGTACAAATTGGCTCCTGAGACAGCGATGCCAGGCTGAGGCTGATAAAAGATTTACTGCAGAGTGTTTTGAATCACTGAGCTTTGTTATGGAATTATTATAGCCTTTCCCACTGAGACGCAGTGATTTATAACCTACTGATAGACAACAGTGTTTAACTCTGTTCCCATTAATTGATTGAACAATTTACTTTCTGCTTTGTGCTCACACCTGCTCTTGATCAAAGCTGGTTGAAATTCTGCTCTTGGCTATTGCTTGATGCCATATTAATGGTTTGTTGGTTCCACTGTGCCTATAACACAGCAGAGTTTATGATGTTTAATAAAATGACATGTCTAAATAGTCTCTTGGCTTTGAATTGTCTTTTTATCAAATTAATACCACGATGTGGGTCTTCCTTGTACTTCAGAATTGCAAATTTCTACAACGTCTACCACGCAACCCTGTAAATACTCTTCCATTATTCCTACACTACATGGGAGGAAAGAAAGTACTTTTTTGTTCATTGGTGTTCTTTGCCATCTACTTCCATTGGCTAGGGATGCCTTGGAGGAGCCCCTTGGGAGGGTGCACCTCGGTGAATACAGACCACGCGAGGCATGTTCTGTGTTTCCTTCTCCTTGTAACAGGTATTTTTTAGGAGAGAAGTAAAAGTGCTTCATTCTGAGGACTGCACTGGGGAAGATGAAGACTTCTTTCTGAAGCAAAGGAGGTCAAAAAATCCATGAAAGCGCACAGAAAAATAAAACTATGTCAGTTGAGTTTGGTTGGCCTGTTTTTCTAAGAAAATCTTGGTGACTGAAAACACCTTCTCTGAGGGTTATTATTAGAACCACATGGGAGGCAGAGAGCTGCACTTACTGACTTTATACATTTTATCACTCTACTATTCTGCCTCTAGTAATAGCAAACATTTATTGAAGTCTTTTTTATAGACCATGTACCATATTTAGAATTAACAGCATGAGTTCTAAAGTCAGGCGACTTGGGAAAATTCCAGCTCAATAAATCAGATGCATGCTAAGCCTCAGCTTCTTCTGTGAATTAGGTAAAATAATATCTGGCCTAGCTTTTTGAGGTTTAAATGAGCTAAAATTAGTAAAGCTTTTTGCATGGTACTTGATATTTAATAAGCACTCTACAAGTGTTAGCAGTTACCATAATAATGTTAAGTTGTAGATATTTAAACTCTGTCTTATAAATGAGAGGCAAAGTACCTTACCTGGTACACAGAAGGAAGGAGGATGGAAAGGATAAATACATACCAGGGGAAGTTTCCTCAGTGGTGACTAACTAGATCAGATTAACTGTTCGGTACAATTGTTCAGATTAATTTTTCAGTTTAATATATTGCCTTGTTATTAGTAAATGCTCAACAAGTGACAGTAACTGGCATGAAAATTCTTAAATTATTATTATTTTTCTCTGTCCTTGGTTTATGTGAGGTCAACCAGCTAGGTTAGGTGACCAATGATTATATTCCCAATCTCAGCAAAAAACTGAGGGAGAGAACAAGGAGATGAGGTTATCACTCATGGAAAAAGAAACCACGCAAAACAGAGACTGTGCTAATGAAAATTATATTCGTCTACAAAGAGCTTCATAATTTTTAATTGTGGGAATATAATGTCAAGACAAACCAAAAATAAGAGTGGATAATCTGTATTTTCTCTTTCCTGGAGTGTTCTTATTCCGATTCTCCAATGACTGGCTCTTACGTGTCCTCAACTTAAAGGCCACTTTATCAAAACTGTCTTATTTGACTTTCTCTTCAAAGTTACCTCCCCCTTCCAGGACCTCTGATAGTCCACATGATGTCTTTGGGAAAACTGGAGAAAAGCAGTCCTTCCTCAAGACTCTTCACTAACATGGTCAGAAAATGACTTTATTTAATATCATGACTTCTTTGAACAAGACACTCTACTGACGTCTGCTGGGAAAATTTTGCAATAAATATACAAGTCTTTAGTGACCATGACATGAATGGTGCCCCCTAAAGTTGGATTGTGTAAAACATGCATGATTGTAGACAGCATTCCTAAAACCCTTTAGTCTTCATGACAGCATCCAGTTGGTTTCCTTCACAGTATTTATTACATGCTGAAATTATTGTTTATGTCTTATTCCTCCACCGTTAAAAAGCTCTAGGAAGGCAGGGACCATGTCTGTCTTATTCATTGCTAATTATTAGTAGCTAAAACACAGTCTGTTTCATTGTAAGTGCTCAAAATATATTGGGTAAATGAATAAATAAATGCACATATATTTTATTTATTATAAGTCCAAATTAACTACTCACTCAGCAGAATGCTGTGTGTAGCTGGGAATCTGATTTAAATCTTGAATGGCTGTAAATGTGCATAGCATGGTGTCTTGAATGTAGTAGAAAATTAATAACTATGCACTGACTGAAACTGAGAGCCTTGTTGCAGAATCCGCAAGGATTATGCATCATATACAACACAGACCTTGCCATTGTAAAATTGATGTCTACTATGAATGATCATGACAACAGCTTAATTCTCTTTGGTTTTCAGGAAAAGAATGGAAATATTAGAGGTGAGCAGAAGAGCAGTTTTGGAGCCTTGCTTTGATTGGGGTATGGTTTTGAAAGTCAAAGTCGTAAGAGTTTTGAGCCTCCCCTTTGGACAGAGCCGAGCCTTCTCTGAGATCCTTTTGGGATCTCAGTTTATGCATCTATACATTAAGATATTTCCATGAGAATTTTCAGAATATTTATTAGATTAAGT
The DNA here is from genome assembly GCA_004027735.1 of Carollia perspicillata. NCBI lineage: Eukaryota > Metazoa > Chordata > Mammalia > Chiroptera > Phyllostomidae > Carollia > Carollia perspicillata. The sequence continues at coordinate 10,224 of PVKM010026753.1, read as the reverse complement.
GCCAGTACAGCATTTATACACTACCCTGATTTGAGAATCTTGTTCACCATGATCTCTCTGATCCCTTAGACCATAAGTCTATGAATATGATCCCTAATTGTGACTCAGTTTTCACATCTGTTGAAAGGGAAGTAATGCATGTCTTGTTCTCTGTCTAGTTATGACTTTGGTAGTTATATGCGATGACAAGCAAGTGCATGCTAATCAATCTTGAACTCCTCTGGCTGATTAAACTAACACAAGAATTTCCAGATTCACAATCTGTCGATTGTGTCAAACAAGAGTATTGGTCTCCTACTCCTTGTGACATTAATGAAATAATCAACTCATGCTTGTGTGAGTGAAATATGGTTGTCAATTGGAATTTGAAACATGGAGAGTTATATAAGTCAGGATCTATTTATCAAACAATATTTAGAGTATTTAGAAGAGAAAGTACTAAGTGTAGGGAGTTAGTTACATAGATGATGGAATAAAAGAACAGAGAACTCAAAAACTGGCAGAAAGGTCATTCAGAAAGAAGTCAGGGGAACAGAAGGAGGAGGTTTTACTGAAGCCAGGAGTCAAGAGCTCCCAGCAGGAGCTGCAAACCATAATGATTACACCAGGGAAAAGTTAAATCAATAAAAGCAATGCAGCTCCTTCATTTTTTCCTCTAAGGTTTTTGAGATGCAGTTGACATATAACATGATGTGAGTTTAAGGTGTACAAGAGATGATATGATACACTTACACGTTGCAAAATAAATGCCACACTAGGATCAGTTAGTATCTCCATCACCTCACACAATTACTTGTGTGTGTGTTTCAAGCACATTTAGGATCTACTGACACAGCCACTCTCAAGTACATAGTACAGTATTGTAGACTGTAGTTACCACGCTGTATGTTAGATACCAGAACTTACTCATCTTATAACTGGAAGTCTGTACCCTTTGATCAACATCTCCCCACTTCTCCCAACCACCAGGCCCTGGAAACCACCATTCTCCTCTCTCTTTCTGTCGGTTCAGCTTTTTAGGGTTCCACATATAAGTGAGATCATGCAGTATTTGTCTTTCAGTGTCTGACTTCTTCTACTTAGCATAATGCCCTCAAGTTCCATCCATGTCACAAATGGCAGGACTTCCTTCATTCTCATAGCTGACTAATATCCCATTGCATGTGTGCACACACACGCACACATACACACATACATGTATATATCTCACATCATTAATGTACATGTACATGTGCGTGTACATATACATATACATATACATATACATAGACATAGACATAGACATAGACATAGACATAGACATAGACATAGACATAGACATATACACATCACATCTTTATTCATTCTTCCATTCATGAACACTTGAGTAGTTTCTATATCTTGGCTATTGAGAATAATTCTACAATAAATATGGGAGTACAGATATCTTTCTGAGATTCTGATTTCATTTCCTTTGGATAAATGCCCAGAAGTGGGGTTGCTAGATTACACAGTAGTTCTACTTTTAATTCTTCGAGGAATCTCTGTACTGTTTTCCATGACTGCACCAGTGTACATTCCCACTAATGGTGCACTGCATTGTCTTTTTCCCACATCCTTGCCAACAATCATTACTTCTTGACTTTTCGGTGATAGCCATTTTAACAGCTAAGGGGCTATCTCGTGGTTTTGATGGGCATTTCCTTGATGATCAGTGTTGTGCATCTTTTCATGTACCTGCTGGCCATTTTTATGCCCTCTTTGAGAATATACCTATTCATATTTCTTGCTGATTTAAAAATAATATTGTTGTCTTTTTGTTATTGAGTTGTATGATTCTTCATATATGTTAAACATTAACCTCTTATCAGATATATGGTTTGCAAGTATTTTCTCACAGTTTTGTAGGTTACATTGTAATTTTGTTAATGTTTTCCTTGCTGGGAAGAGTTTTTTAGTGCAATTCATTCTCATTTATTTTTGCTTTTGTTGCTTATTTTTCTGGTGCCATATCTAAAAATTTGTTGCCAGGACTAATGTCAAAAAGATTTTTCCTTTTTTTTTCTAGGAGTTTTATGGTTTCAGGCCTTACGTTTAGATTTTCAATCCATTTTTTGTGAGTGGTGTAACATGAGTCCTATTTCATTCTTCTGCATGTGGTTACCCCGTTTTCCCAATATGATTTATTAAGGAGAGCATATTCCCCCATTTGGCATTCTAGGCTCCCTTGTCAAATATTACATGACCATATAATATGCTTTGGATGCTGAAAATAATGCAGATCTTCTATAGATATGGCTGTTCTCCACTTTGCTCCCTCTGTAGCAGATTTCTTAAGTTTGCATGCCTTCTTTGGATCCTGCAATGCATCAGACTAGGTACTGATAGCCTCCCTTATGCCTTCCCTAAGCAATGCTCAGTGTTAAAAGTTGAGGTCTCTCTCTGGCTTGCAGATTTGGGCCAGCTTTCTGCCTGTGCTCACTAGCCTTCTGCCAATGCTTATGGTTGCCACTATTGGAAGCTGTGCAGGGAGCCAGCTACTGGGTGGAGAGGTGTGTGGGTGAGGCTCACAGAGTGCTGGGCATGTCGATAAGCTTGCTGGGCACATCTACAGCTGAGATGCCTCAACAGCTGCTGGCAGACCTCCCAGTGGAGTCTGTGATGCCATTAGTGGGATCCACATCCCTTTGGTATTATCTGGGCCCTGGATGCTAGTCTCTCCTCTGGTCATCCACCTCTTAGTTGTACAGCTCTTGACTCACTACTCCTGAGGGGGTTAGAGAGAAATAGCCTCTTTGGCAGAGTCCCACACAGCTGGGGAAGCTGGGCACTCGCTCACAGGCTCTCACTTTCCCCCACAGCAAAATCGCTGGGTTCGAAGGGCTCTCTTGGCACTGAGCTGTGTTGCCTTGAGGGAAGGGTTATGAGGTTAAAGTCAAACTGTTCCTCTTCTCCTCGCCAATGAGTCTCAGCTTACAATTTTATTTGTTTGTTTGTCTCAATGGTATGCTGGGATTTCTCCATTGGCCTCCTAAACCTTTATAAAGGCTTTTATCCATGGATTATTATCTGAGTCAGTGTTTTCTGGTGACTCCCAGACTGTGGCCAGGAGGGGCTGAAGCCAGGTCATGGGCCATGTCCAGGTCCATAGTTGGGACTTAGGCCCGTCTGCCTAATACCTAACACTTGGGTGGGGAAGACTCCGGAGTCCTTTGGCATAGGGTGCTGGGTCATACATCTTCCACAAAAGCACTTTTGTCTGTGAATGGATGCCAGTTGTGGCTGTTGAGAGGAGAGTACAAGGGGACGTCTGATTTCCATCATCCTGCTGATGTCACTCGCAGCTTCTCCTAAAGGTGTTACTGAAAAAGGAGGGAAAGCCGTGATATTCTCTTCTTTCCACACTTGACCCTTTTACTTTCAATGGACAGCGGGAAACAAGCTTTCTGCTTTGCTTACAATGCAGAGTAAAGCAGAGGAGGCACAGACCACGGGTCAGCGCAGGCTCGGGGCATAAATGTCTCTCATCCGTTATGTAATAAAGAAGCATCCCAGCATGTAAGACAGTCGTAGAGATTGCATTTCATCTCAAATAGAGTAAAGTGTGTTTTCCTAATTTATCATTTTATCGTGATTAAGTTTGACACCAATGCCAGACAGTCAAAATATATAAACCTTGATATATGATCCATTCTGACTTTTACAGACCAAAATTGCTGAATCCGTATACTTTCGTCTCAATCAATTGCTATATGGCCAATCACTAAGAGGGTTAAAAATGTGAAATTGATCATGCTGCAGTCAATTCATACCATCATCTAGACTTGGCGTAAATTGTGATGAGTGCTAACCATCTGAACGATAAGAAAAATTTTTCAAAATGACCTTGAACATACCAGAATAAAGTGCAATGGCAACAAAAATACAATGCTGAAATGTGCACCAAAAAATGAGGCCAGAATGGGAGGTATTCTAACAACAACAACAACAACAACAACAAAATATTGCGATGGGAAAGGGAAGTGGCATTTGCCTCACCTAGAAATAAGTTGAAATGAAAAAACAATGTGTTATTTTATGAACTATTATCTCTTTGAATATGAAGTAAAAATGAGAATTGGAACAAATAGCCCTGGAATACTACTGTCACTTGGCTTCATCTTCAATTGGTGAGATTTTACTTAGGTTTCGGGGTCTGTTTTAATACCATTCTACCATGGGCTTTTTTTCTTCCAACTTTCGGTTAGATATAATCCTATAGCAATTTATTTGTATTTATCATATGGCATGTATTATATCAGATGTCTTAATAATCTTGTTATTATGAGTTTGTAATCTCTTATATATTATAAACTTCTTGAGAAGAGGGATTTTGGTCATTTTCACATTCATCACAGCATTTGTATAGTAAGTTCTTTATAACTTTTTGTTTGATTGACTGCAAGATCGTATGTTCATCATTCATTCATTCCATGGGTATCTAAATCTTACCCATGAAGCTTTGGAATGACTTTTAGCTTAGAATCCTGTAGTAACCTCTGCTGACTTGGATTTAGTAAACTTTTTATTAAAAAGTATAAACCTGTATATACATACATACAGAGAATAGCCTGTATTACAAGGATTCAGCTTTTGTTGGATTTTTCACAACCTGAACATAGATAACTGCATGGCCAGCATTCAGATGCAGAAACACAGGTTTACCGACACCACAGAAGCCATTTTATCCTCTCTCCCAGTCACTGCTTGCTTGTCCCAGGACCACTACCATCCTGACGTCAATAGGCCTTTTAAGAATTATTTTTTGTTTTTCAATTACAGATGACATACAATCCTACTTTAGTTTCGGGTGTACACTCCAGGGGTTAGACATTATATGACTTACTAAGTGAACAAATCTCAACCCATCTGACACTGTACATACAGGCCCCATGCTGCACCTCACCTATCCATGACTGTTCTGAAACCACCAATTTGTTTTTCTTAATCCCTTCCCCTTTTCCCCATTCCCCCAAACACCCCTCCCATCTGGCAACCATCAAAATGTTCTCTGCATCTATGAGTTTGTTCATGCTCTGCTTGTATAATTTTGACTGGCTTCCTTTGCTCGACATTAACTTTTTAATATTTTTAATGTAGCTAGTACTGCTATAAATTATTCAGTTACAATACTACATAACATTTATCATGTAATTGTCATAATACTTTTATTCATTAAACTGCTAATGGGAACTTTGATAATTTTTGGTTTGGGGCTATTATGGTTATCATGACTGTGAACATTCTAGTACATGTATACATGCATATGTATATTTATTAATTATTAAGTAGAATTGTTTTGTATATGGCATGCAGATGTCACTAGACTCTGTTCTGTTCCATTGGTCAGTTTATCTATCCTTACAGCAGAGATTTTGTAATGAATTTTGATGTCAGGAAAACATGAGGCCAAAAATAAGTCAGTTTTTTGATTCTTTAAGATTGCCTTGATATTGTTGGGCCTTTGCATTTCTACATTAGTTTTAGAATGTTTTTCAAGTTCTACCAGAAACTTGCTTTTTTAAAAAGCAAAATTAGGTTGATTTCTGACATTAACTCAGAGAAAATTGATATCTTTACAATACTGAGCCATCAGTTCATTACTGTGATATATTCCATTTCTTTAGGTTTATTAAAAAATCTCTCAAACATGTGTTGTAATTTTTAGTTCTTAAATCCTGCATATCTCTTCTTACTTTACTTTTATTGTTGACAACATTAAAAATGTCCCCATTTCCACCCCATTGCCTGCCTCTACCCTGCCACCACATCTACTTCCCTCTGGCTATCACCACACTGTTTCTGTGTCTATGGTTTATGTATATATGTTCCGTGGCTAATTCCTTTTGTCTAAGCCCTGCATATCTTTTAGAAGACATTTTCCTAGGCATTTAAGGTTTTTTGATACTATCATAAATAGCATTTAATTTTTTTGCTGGTATATAGAAACAAAATTTATTTTTTAATTATTGATCTACTATAAACTTGCTAAATTCACCTATTAGTTACATTATATTTTTCTAAGTTTTCTGTTAATTGGCAGAATTTTACACATAATCTCAGAGTCTGCCAGTAATGATAGCTTCATTCCTTGCTTTCCAATCACTTTGCCTGTAGTTTCTTTTCTTGCCGGATGGCACTGCCTAGGCCCTCGAGTACACGATGCTGAGCCGAGTGGCCTACGGTGAGCCTCCTTGTTCTGTTTCTATCTCAGGAGCAAACTCTCTCCTATTTCACTACTGAACATGGTATTTGCTATAGGTTTATTTTTTAAATACATTCTTTAATTATAGTTTGTTAAAAGTTTTTTAAGTCATAGTGGATTGTTTTGTTAGTTTTTTCTACATTTACCTAAATGATCACGGTATTGTCTTTTTCATTTTATTAATGCAGTGTATTTGAAAGGCTAATTATTGAATTTTAAAACAATCTTTAACTTCTGAATATTCAAATTGATTGATACATTATCTTTTAAAATATATATTTACATACCTTTTAATTTGATTTGCTAATACTGTCAAAGATTTTTTGCACCTATATGAGATATTGATTTGCAATTTTCCTGTTCTGTAATGTTCCCTGAAAAATTTTAGAATTGCAATCATGTTAGCCTTATACATAGAGTATTTAAAGTATTTCCTCTTTTTTAAGTTTTGGAAGATTTTGCACAAAATTTGTATACTTTATTTCTTAAATGCTGAGAAGCATTCACCAGAGAAACTATCCTTACAACACCAAAATCTAGCAAGAGTCTCATAGGAAAAGCTAGCCAGTGTCTTTGTATTCTCAAATTTTTAAATTTAGTCCACCACCACACAAGCTCCTCCAAATTTTAGTAATTTTTGTTTTCCACAAAACAGGCGCTTAGCTAGTGCTTGCATCGGCTCGTGCCCTTCAGTGGGAAATGCTCTTAGATGAAAGTATGGGCTGAATACGATCAGGTCCCCTTGGAAATATTCTGCCTTTCTCGAATTTTAGAGAATCGAATCCTAAGTGCTTTCATAGCTCTTTGATGCCTTAAAACATGTGGGTTTGAGTAATATATCTGACTCTTCCTAGCTGTTGGGGTACACACTGTCTTACCATTGTGCACTGCATTCTACCCATGTGCAGAAGTATAGACGGCCTTGTTTTTAAAGCAGATGGCTGACTTTCACTTGTCTGGAATCAAGGTTCTAGAAGGCTCAAAAGAGTTCTTTTTTGCCTTTTTAATGCTTATGAATATCACCTATTCATTGATTATTTTTTAAATTCAAAACTAGTATCTGCTGATGTTAAGTATATGATATTCATTGTGCTCTTACACATTCCCCCGATGGCTTGAAATAGGAATTTACTTAGTCCTAGTTTAAATAACAGGTTACAAGCTCACAGTCCCAGAATTCCTCCCAAATGATTGGGTTGGAGCCTAGGAATCTGTAATTTTATTATACTTCCCAGGAAATTGTGATGCAGCTCATCCACACAAAGATATTTGAAAAATCACTGAACTGGGAATGAAGTGATTAAAAAATAATGTTCCAAGTCACTATCTTTATGATGGAATGTAGGAAATTTCATGGACTGTAAATACGTTGGAGATAAATTTTCAGTCCCTAGTCCCACACAGTATGGAAATACAGACCTCTGAAAAAGGTTTAAAACCACTCCCCAACACCTCAGTACGTAAAACACAGTAGAGATGAGACAAAGAATGTGAAGGCCAGAACTAAGGAATTGCGATCCTCTAGGCGGAGCCCTGACTCTCGCCTGAGGCTGTGGTGAGTTTTCCGACAGGCTGAGATCCACGTCTAGGCTTATTTAGAAAAGATCAAGAACTCTGGCTAATAAGTCAATAAGGACCCTGAAATAAGAAGCAAATATTTCTCCTTCTTTTTTTTTGTAATCTAAAAATTTGAGACCACCTTCTCGATATTATGAAGTTCTTTAGCTTTCCTTTATTTTAATTTTATTTTTAATTACAGTTTATATTCAAACTAATTTTGTATCAGTTTCAGGTGTACAGCATAGTGGTTAGATAGTCATATATTTTACAAGTCCTCCGACATTTCCAGCACCTATCTGGCACTGTACACAGGTATCACAATATTACATACTGTATTGTCGACCCTGTACCTTACATTCCTGTGACAATTGTGTGAGTACCAATTTGCACTTCTTAATCCCCTCACCTTTTCACTCAGCTCCCCAACCGTCCTCTCCTCTGGCAACCATCCGACTGTTCTCTGTATCTATGAGTCTGTTTCTGTTTTGTTTGTTTCTTGTGTTTTTAAAATTCCAAATATAAGTGAAATCACATGGTATTTGTCTTTCTCTGGCTGGCTTATTTCACTTAGCATCATGTCCTTTAGGTCTATCCATTCTATAGCAAATGGTAAGATTCCATTCTTTCCCATGGCTGAGCAACATTCTATTACACATATGTACCACCACTTCTTTATCTACTTGTCTACTGATGGGCACTTGGGTTGTTTTCATGTTTTGGCTATTGCAAATAACACTGCAATGAGCATAGAAGTGAAAATAGTCTTTCAAATTAGTGTTTTGGCTTTCTTCATATATATATATCCAGAAGTGGAATTGCTGGGTCATCAGGCAGTTACATTTTTAATAATTCGAGAAACTGCCATATTGTTTTCCATAGTGATTCCACCAATCCGCATTCCTACCAGCAATGCATGCGGGTTCCCTTTTCTCCATGTTCTCATTAACACTTGTTTGTTGATTCATCAATGCTGGCAATTCTGACAGGTGTGAGGTGATTTCTCATTGTGGTTTTGATTTGCATTTCTCTGGTGACTAGTGATGTTGAGCATCTTTTCATATATTTATTGCCTATCTCTATGTCCTCTTTGGAGAAGTGTCTATCCAGCTTCTCTGACCATTTTTTAATTGATTTGCTTGTTTTCTTGGTTTCGAGTTGTAAAAGTTCTTTATAAATTTTGGGTATTAACCCCTTATTGGTTGTATCATTGGCAAATATCTTCTTTGGTTTAGTAGGTTGTCTTTTTGTTTTGGTTTGGTTTCCTTTCCAGAGCAAAAACTTTTTAGTTTGATGTAGTCCCATGTTTCCCTTGTCCAAGGAGACATATCCAAAAATTATTACTAAGAGCCATGTCAAAGAGTTTACTGCCTATGTTTTCTTCTACAAGTTTCATGGTTTGTGGTCTTACATTTAAGTCTTTAATCCACTTTGAGTTTATTATGTATATAGTATAAGGAATTGGTCTAGTTTCATTTTTTTTTGCATGTATAAGTCCAGTTTTCCCAGCACCATTTATTTAATAGACTGTCTTTACTCCATTGTACAGAAAAAGAAAATACTTCTGAGCAGGCCAAATTATGTGGAACAAAAACAATTGTGCATCACACAGAAGTAGGCCCACACTGGACCAAAATTTTTCTTGTAGCTCCACTATTGAATATTGTTATAACCAGTATTTTAGTGAAAAGGAACTAGAACTTGGTGTTAAAACCTTAACTATATTTTGTATGTAATTACATTAAAAATCTGTTTTTATGTGATCTCCTTTTAAAACATAGGTTTGTGTATGCTTAACAAATTATTTTATTGTCTTCATAGTTCCAAACTTTAAGTCTTTTATAGTAGTTTTAAAAAATATACTTGTACTTGGTGATATTCCCTACCTATGGAGATCGAAAGGCTGACAACCAGAAATTGCAAAATAGATAAGTCCAGGCAATCTTTAACAAATTCTCTGTCTTACTATCTCTTGCGTGAGCCAGGGGCCCGGTTCCTACAGATCTTCTTCAATGGCTGGTTCCTGTTCGCCTGTCAGGGCTGGTTCAAGTGTCCCTCCCCAGGGAGCCTGGCATTTTCTCTGCAGGCTGGCTGAAGCTGAGCACGAAGAATCTGAGCTGAGCTAGTAACGTAAGACTTGTAACAGAAATGATCCCTCCTTTTGGGGTTGGAGGAGTGAGAGGGTCCTTCTCATACTTTTCTCTTGCAGGAAGTAGAGTAGAAATTCTCCCACTGCAGGTACGGTTCTCTCTTCACAACACCCAATGCCCAGGCATTATCCTAAGCAGCACAGGAACTTGCAAAACATCACCCTATCCAGTACTATCTTGCTAGAAATACCTAACATTCTCATCTTATCCCTCTCTTGTTTCCCATTTTCTTTTGGCTCTGCTCTATATGCCACCAGAAATGGTTGATCTGTATTTTGGGTAGTATGCTCCACC
>PVKM010026752.1:0-19168 GCA_004027735.1 Carollia perspicillata | reverse complement strand
TACTGTAATGAACTAATTTTAACTTCATGATCTCTGTAAAGACTCTATTTCCAAAGAAGATCACATTCTGAGCTACTAGGGGTTAAGACTTCAGTATGTAAATTTTGGGGGGACACAAGTCAACTTGTAACAGTGGCACTCAGATAAAGTTTGAGTGGAAAAGTCTTCACTATACACGAGAGCAGCCCTATCAGGGTGGAGCAGTCCTGTATTAAAAGCATAACATTGCCTGACAGTGGGAGAGCGTTGAAGACGGTCATTGTTATTTGTTTGGTAAAGAGATTCTGGGCCGAGAGTCACGATTCAAAATTAAACCCTTCACAATGTCATGATAATTTAATAGGATTATTTAATCTTTTTTAAAATTTAGCTCTATTTTAAAGGGATTTTGAGGCCACAGATATCACTCTCTAAATTTTCTCCATGCCTTTCACTGTAGATGCAGCAACGCATACAAGACCTACGTCAGGACACAGTGCATGTTTCTAGAACAGTTGTTTGTTTATTTGTTTTTAGTGAGCCTGGAAAATATTGGAGCTTATGAAAGAAGAATCTAGTTCTGTTGTATTGACTTTTTGGCATCACCAATTATAGGTCAACTGAAATTTATGAGCACAGGCTCACTGTGCTTCATGTGTGATTCAAGTTCATCTGTGGGCAATGGACAGAGGTGGGAGTAAATTATGATGTAAGAAGTGGTCTTCAGTAGGCATTTGTGAGTCCTCAGTCAGCAGATTAGCTGATTCATGGTCAAAAAAAGGAACTTATTAGACTGTGCTCTATGAAGGATTAGCTTTTTATTGCTTAAATCAAATAGGTATAATCCAATTTTATTATTAGTGCAGAACAAATGTGCTAAGTCTTGAAAGGTGTGCTCATCCAGGAATGGATGAAGACTGTTTCTGAGGTCAAATTCACTTGGTGCTTTTGGGACAATGTTTCAGGTGATTAGTCAGACCCCTGGGTGATGCCACCAAGCTACTGGCTGTTTCTTTGTTGGTTAAAAATAAATTCAATATTCTTTCTTTATGCAGGAAATCATGACAGAGGACATTGTCCCTTAACCACAACGGTACATGATGTCTCTCATTTTGCAGCTGTTTCTATGGGCAATGAACTTAAAAAGTTGTTTGGTCTGTAGCAGGCGGGGAGACTACACTGCGTGGCGGGAGTGCATGCATGTTGGAGTCTCACGGTCCTAAATCCAACTTACAGCACCATCTCTGTGCTTTCCCAAGCAAAATTCTTGATCTGGGGACTGCAGATGTCTCACCTTTTATTTTCTTATTTTATTTTATTTAGTTATTCCAGATGGTAACCTCTTATTTATTGAGGAAGAATTGACAAATAACATTATGTTAGTTTCAGGTGTACAATATAATGCCTTTTATATCTGTATATATTGCAAAATGGTCACCACAACAAGTCTAGTTAACACCCATTACCTGACAGAGTTACAATCTTTTCTTGTGATAAGAACTTTCATTTATTTTTATTTATTTATGTTTTATTGTTGTTTGAGTACAGTTGTCTCCGTTTTCCCCTCACCACTCTCCCCCACCCCACCCACCCTCACCTCCCACCCCCAGTCCTTCCCCGCTCTGGCTTTGTCCGTGGGTCCTTTGTACAGGTTCCTTGACGACCCTTCCCCTTCTTTCTCTCATTATCCTTCTCTCTCGTCCCTCTGGTTACTGTCAGTTTGTTCTTTAGGATAAGAACTTTTAAAATCTACCTAGCAAATTTCAAATATGCAAAACAGTATTATTAACTATAGTCACTGCTGAGCATTGTATCCCCAAGACTTTTTTTATTATATAACTGGAAGTTTTTACCCTTTGACCCCCTCCACCCATTTTGCCCAACCCCCTACTCTGCCTCTGGCGACCACCAATCTGTTCTCTGTATCTATGAGCTTAGTTTTTCTAAAATTAAAAAAATATTTTTTCAGGGGTATAACATAGTAATTAGAAATTAATATAACTTTCAGAGAGATCACCCCAATTAATCTAGTACCCACATAACATCATACATAGTTATTACAGAATTAGAATTTTTTAAATGCAGGCAATAATACCTCTCTTGAAGAATTGTGAGGATGACATCAAGTTGTCATTGTAAAGTGCCTGGCCCCAGCTTAATTTTAAAATAAAATTAGTTTTCTATCCTTTCTCTCAAATCCCATTTTTTTGGGTTATATGATCGCGTGACTTGATTTCCATCAGTTTACACCCAAACCCAGCTCTAATTGGAGGAAAAGTTGGTTAGGCAATTACCATTTCTGTCCCATAAATCCATAGAAGAGGGCACTGTTAAAATTGTTTAGGTTTAGCAATTTATTTTTTATTTTTATTTTTTCACTTTTACTCCTCAACCAAGAATATATATTTACTGATTTGAGAGAGAGAGAGAGAGAGAGAGAGAGAGAGAAATGTAAGAGAGAAACATCACTGGCTGCCTCCTGTACGCACCCTGACCAGAGGATTGAATCTACAACCTTTTGATGTACTGGAGGATGCTCCAACCAAGTGAGATACCCAGCCAGGGCTGGGTTAAACACTTTAAATAAAACCACCCTTTTGAAGAAGAGACACTAGTGTGAAGTATGTCAGGAGAAAGGACATAAATATTCTAAAAGCGCATCCTCAGTTGTAGTGCTCTTGTTCTAGGAAGCCACAGTAGGTTTCTTAAGTGATTTGGAATGGGAGGAACTCTAATACTATTTCCTTGTATTTTTCACTTAAATCTGTGCATAGTTCAGAGGGTCATTCAATGGCCACTTTTGGCCACTCCTGCACTATTAGAGAGAAATTGTTTTGCCCTGTTTACCAAACTTGAGACAGCTGTGATGACAGGGAAAAGGGGACCACATGTCATTGCTTTCATTTTACAAAGCTTTGTAGTTTTTGTTTGGACAATTAATTAAATTGACAGCCAGAAAGCTTTATTTAAAATCTTAAATTCCTCAGTGTTCAAAGTCTTTATTGAAACCATGCATTTTGAAAAAAAATCTTTCAAAAATTGAGAGTGCCAAGTTTGGGTACAGGTTTTAAAAATAAACTACACGGACTGAAATTTTTGTTTTAATGGCATCAGAAGGAATGGATTGCCTTATATATGGCTACCACATAGTATTCTGTGATTCCCACGCCCTGCAGAGTTATGTATGTATGCTCATTTATTTCATTGTTTGACTCACAGATATATAGCTTTGGTTTCAAAATGTGTGTGTAAGCATTGCTGGGTGGTGCTAACCATCTGTAATTTTTCTCATTTCTCCATAAAGAAAAGGCAGTGAGTGGTCAACAAGTAATTGCTTAGCAACAAAGGATTTTTAAGCAAGCTGCTGCTTTTCAGGATGAGAAAAAAGAAAACCAGTCCGTGTCCTCGGTCTGTGATTGGGACAGAAGTCTGCTACCCATAGCTCTTCTTAACAGCCATGGATGCCAGCAGGTTTATGACTTCATCTCTAGAGTTATTGCCCCAAGAAATAATATTTCAATTGTAGCTATCTCTGTGAGATATCTTTATAAAGATTCTCTTTTATTTTGTGCTGTGAAACATACACTGTCAACAGACCAGCCCCTCTTATGACCAACACTGTCAATAATGCGGATAGCAGAAGTGTATCTATCAATAAAGATTTTAAAAAATTGAAATATGGAATGAAAACAATGAAATCTGTTAGAAATTATACCAATAGTTCATGCTCAAGCATTTTCCAAAATCAATATATTGCTAGAGAATAAGAAACAGTTGAGATAATCTAGAGTATTTTTTGGGTTAGTAGGGCGATTTTCCACCCCCAAACAATAACACAGTGCCAGACCTTCTCTGAATTGGCCTGATGATCTATGAAAGTCTCAGTCAAGTTGTTCAGACAAGCACTATCTTCTCTAACATGTATGGCTTGGAAAGTGTGTTTTAAGAAAAAGTGTGGTGCAAGTTGACACACAGGTGTAAATGTGTGAAAATGATAAATGCAGCAAAGAGCTAAAGCTGCACTCTGCTCGCCACTTGATACATAATTTCCAGTGATGTTATCTTTAGTAATTAACCTCTGACGTGTCTCCCAAAGGTCTGTTAATCTGAATCTTTTTTGGGGGGGCCTTGGAGTTTTAGGTGAATTACTGCCGTTCTTCTGAGGCCTGTATGAAGAGAGGCTGGTTTTCCCAATTCCTAATGCAGCCGCAATAAGAACAATATTTAGCGTTTAGGAGGTGCCACTTCTCAGTTTTCGAAGCACTTTACCGAATGTCAATTAATTGCTTTGAATGGGTAGGTCTGCAGCTGCTGTAGCAAAAAAAACAACAAACAAAAAAAAAAGGGAGCACACAGTGATTGACTCATTATCCTTTACAGCTGCTGAAAAATGTTCTTCAAAGCAATAATTACAGATTTTCATATATATTTAAGAAAAAAAGAAGCAGGGGAAGGCTACTAAGGATCTTTTTAAACAAATGACTCTTGTCTTTTCATTCTGTTTTGAGAGCAGCAGCTTTATTGCAAATAATTATCTTTCTGTAGACAAAAAAAAAGAGGCACTATAATACCCCCTCACCAAGAAAACACAAGACAGTAAATCCTCTTTTTGAACATAATCTCAGTCTCACCACTTTTCAATTTTGGGATGTTTAGAATTTTTGTTTACTGGTATTAAAAGCAATGCTGGATTTTGCTTGATGCAACCTTATATAATGTCTAATCCAGTGTAGGCTTTGTCCAGCTTTAATTATGCATGAAAACAAAACAAGTAGACAATAATTTATAGTGCTTCTTGCATTGTTTTCAGTAGAGCTTTATCACCACAGGGGGCCACAGAAAACTATCCAAACTGTCTTTCTGTCACTGGGAGGAAATACAGGCAACCCTGGCCATAGAAAATAGAGTTCTTTTTTTCTCCTTTTTTTTCTTTCTTTTTTCCCTTCTCTTCTTTTTCATAATGTGAATCTCCTGGTTGGGCAGATAAGCTGCTAATTCTATTAATTTTCTTATCAAAATCAGCAAGGTAACCAAAGCTTCCAATTTAGTGATTTATTATCCTGAGCAGGCCGAGCAGAGTATACCTTTTATATTCTGTAATTGATACTAGAAAGGAAGAGACTTTCAGGGGGTTCCATTTCAATGGACTATTGGGCAAACAAATTCAGTGTCTTTTTATTGGCTTAAATAATTTAAAATGATAAAATAGCCATTCTGCATTTGAATATATGTCAGTGGATTTCTGTGTGCGAGATGCTGACCCCTAAGACATTAAAATATGAGCATAATAACATCACTCTATAGGATTTTGCCATCAATCAAACATCTAAGTGTGATATGGTAATTGACATGCAAAAGGCCAAATTGATCACACATGTAATCTGACCCTCATTATTGCACCATAACTCCCAGCTTCTGGAAATAGACATTTTTCCTTTGCATTCCCAGGGCTGGGTTCTTTGGTATAAAAAGGTGGCTGCATATACAGTGAACTTCAGCATTTAAGCATTGAAACAAACCAGTGTCAAAGTCAAAAGTATCATCAATTGGAAAGAAAAGAAAGGGGTGCAGTGTTGGATGCCAGGGGTGAGTAGTAGTGATTCAGATACAGATATTAGAAGGAGGCTAGATTTGGGATGGGAAAAAGTAGCTACTTCTTGTTGGGTATCATTTGAACAGCCTAGGCAGGCTCCTGTACCCCAAATATTACTCTCAGTTAAATAGGAACTCAAATTGGAGGCACCTGTTTCTTTGTTTATGGCCACAATTTTTCTTTAAAAACTGAACTTTATATAAGAATTGCTATCAACTAGTTTAATGATTGCAAATAACCCTGTATAAGTTGTACTCTGTAAATCTAGGGGCAAAGTGTCAATTCCTTCATTTCATAGATGATGCGTAGAGAGGTTTGAGGAGTTAAGTGTCATGCATAATGCTTACAGGCTTGTCTGTTTTCACTTGGTTGGAAACTGTTCAGCTGAGATTTGAATTCAGAACCATGAGATTTGGAGCTCTTCTCTAATCACTGTACTATTCTTTCTCTAGACTCATATTTCTGGAAGAAATAACACCCTAGGCCCTTAAATCTTCAATATAAATCACACCTTGAAATACACCATATCCGAACCCTTGAATTAGTTTTTGGTACTTAAGACTTCAAAGAAAACTCATATGAAAAATTGAATCACTGTTTCTCATGAAATATAGTTTTGACAATTTGGAACTTCCCTCCTAATTCTTCGGGATGCTTTCCCTTTTCCATTTCCTGGGAGGAACAGGCCAAGAACTACTTTCCCTTGCAGAGTGCTGTCCATGGTGCCTGTGGCCGGGAAATGTACTGCAGGGGCATGCACATTGATTTAGACATTTGTTTGGGCTTTTAATCTTTTCTCATCTACACGCACCACCAAAATAAAAACCAGTGAAGTATGTGCCCTATAAATCTGCTTGTTCTCTCACTCCTCAGAAATATTTCAGAAAGGAGGTGACACTTGTAATCAGAACCGGGCTTAGATGCTGCCTCCTTTTGATTCAGCGACCCTGCACCCCTTCCTTTTCCATTTTAAACAGGACGAAAGTAGGAGACCGGAAAGGCAAGGGCTGAGGCAGGGCTGCCGTTGGAAGGATGTAAAATCTACTTTTGTGAGATGAACTTGCACCGACCTCAAGTGTATAGATTACTGACTTAAGAGAAGCATGAATTGAGGGGGCAGGTAGTAAGTGCTGTAGATTATGGTGGGGGGGGGGCGTTACTGGGCTTTCCAGGGGGTGCAGCCTGAAGGCAGGTGTATGACAGCTGTGGCACAGGGCAAGTGTTCTTTAGGAACAGAGTTATAAAAGACCTTTGGAGATTATTTACAAACAGAAGAGGGCTTGGCAATAATTAATACGATTTGGAGCTAAAGAGAGAGGATGTGAGAACTTGTTAAAAAGAAATGAGGAAAGTGAATAAAAATGATCATGGAAAAACAACTGTGTGGGTTGCTGGGAGGTATGCAATCAGTACGAGTAAGACGGAATGACTCGACCTGGTGAGGGGAAATGTGGGAAAGTGGACCAAAGGAAGGGGAAAAACAACGAAAGTATGTTTGTGATCATTGTTATGATCATGAAACACTGTGTATCATGCACTGTGCTGTGTGCTTTCTCTGTAGTATCTCCTAAGATGGGTGTTTCCATTTTATGGCCGAGGAAATTGTCTAGTTCTCATTATATGAGTACATCCTAAATTGTTTTGCAGGAACATAAAAATGTGATGAATTGTAGAATTTTTGTGTGTCCACTGTTAGTGGAATACTAGCTGAAAGGCATGGATACTGTAGATAAAAAAAAAGGAAGTATATATGGAACAAAAAGTTTGAGAACAACTGATTCAGTGGTGTGAATAATGCACTAAGATTATACAAACCCTGGTTACTAATAGTATAATGTTAGTCAAGTCACAGAAATTCTCTGTCTTCAGTGTAAGATGAAATAAACTTTCTGCTGTTAATTACAAAAAACATTCTCAAAATAAGTTAAAACAGGCACAATAGGCAAAGCCTAATCATAAAAAAGGGCATTTATGAGACAAATTATTTATAATTTAAAAATGACTGTATATATGTTTTTCAGGGATGGACAATGATTCATGAAGCTAGTTAGGACAAAACTAGAATTCTTCATTTGCTTCCGAATTTCCATCTGTATCTGTGTACAAAGGTGACCTTGACTTCAAAGGGCAATGGAAATTGGATCTTGTATGAAAATGGGGCTGGGAAATAGATGGTCTTTCAGGTAAAGGTCATTACATACTGTACAGAAGCTCAACTTTTATTTTGATTAAATGCTTTTTTTTTTTTGCTAGTGAGATTTACTAGCTAATTACTTCCCCAGTTTAGTGGCTTGGCAAGAGTTACCTGATGTATAATGTCTGCTGAAGGAGTTTGGAGCCTCAAGGTTCGTGTGCTTTTATGTAAAATTATTAATATTAATAATAATTACCAGTAAGTGGGAACCATGGTGGACCAGAGTACATTTCCTTCTTTCAGAAACCTTTTTATGTTCTTAGTTTCAAAAGGTAAAGGTGATAATGCACAGGTACAAGTCACATTCTAAATTAAATTATTGATCTTGGAGTGAAGTTTAAATATTGTACTCAATAAGGGGACTGCCTTTCACTTGCAGCAAATGGGGAATTCTAGACGCCATCTGCTCATGGTGAAGGAAAACTTTCTGTCTGCTTGTCGTCGTGCTGAGTCTGGGGCTCCTGTTGGCCTCCTTTTCAAGATCCTCATCCATTAATCTTACTATGTATTAGTTGGTATCACTGGTAATTAGTCTTTTAAGTTGCATCCAGATGGAATGTATAAATTATTAGAAGTTTCCTGCCAGGCACAAGTGCAGATGATTCATGGACCTCCTGCACTTCTCTCTGCTTTCCAGTAAGAAGCTATGAAGAGTATTCAGTTGGAAAGATGAACTTTCACACTTTGTATTGTTTTCAGCAATTGCTGGCTCTGGCTTCTGGTATATCTGGAAATACAACAGACTGAGTTCTTTTTACTATTTTTAGACTTATTTTATATTCTTTAACTACCCCCACCTCCTCTGATTTCCTTTTCCATTCTCCCTTCTTTCATATCAGTAGCAGGTCTTTGCAGAAGTAGCCTTGTCTGCAGCGAATGAAGCATTGCCAAGAGCCTCCTTGCCTTGGCCAGTGAGAACAAAGTTGGGGGCAGGGGGAGGTGACCAGATCAGATTTTCCTCAATGGGGATTTAGCCTTGAATACATGTGTCACCCAATTCTAATCCTAACCTTAGGCCCATGCGATGTGGCATGTAGATTATAGAAAGAACCTTGGCCACGAAGCTTATGCTGGCTCTCGTGTACCTTTTTTTAATTGTTGCATTTCCCTGCCCAAACCCTTCCCTTATATAAACCCTGGTAGCCACCTACATTTCTCTATGCTGCCATTCAAGCAGAGAGGCACTTCTAGAGAAAGCAAGAAGAGAGATTGGTAGGGCCATACATTTATGATTACTGTATAATTAATGTATAAGTTAGACAAAAAGCAACTTAAGCTAGCTGGAGCAAAAAGGAAAATGTCTTGGCCTACTTAAACGGAAGGCTAAAGGGGTGGTCCAGCTTGGAGCACTGCTGGATCTGGACCTTCACACAATGTCAGAGGGCTCTGCTTTGCTCTACAGCTTGATGACAAGGTAACATCCAGCAGCCTTAACTAAGCTTACATTATCTTTGTACTTGTAACAGCAGTGAGAAGGAAACGACATCCTTCCTGATAGTGGTAGTGAAAGTTTTAGTCTGTCCTCTGATGGGCCTAGCTTAGGGCACATGCTCATCCTTGGACCAAGAACTCAAGTCTCATTCTTAAGTCTACCTGTAGGGTCAAGGTTCAGGCTGGGTCCACTTAAATCTCTTGGGCCTAGTTGGCTTACAGTAAAGTGGGGGAGGCGAATATTCATGTTGCTACTCCAACTCAAAAGTAGTCTCAAAACTGCTGGGCATTCTCACGATAATCTTCTGGTCCAAGTTTCCCTTGCACTCTTAAAAGTAAATATTTTGAACCATCTCCATTGTTATCAAACCTCTGATCTCCCCATGCCCCCACCTATCATCTCAACATTTTCTCTGACTCTCAGTAATGAATGACATTTCCTTCTGTCTTACAAAGAGAGAAAAAGCACCACCATTAAATGTATGTTACCTAACACTTATGCAAATGAAAGGCTTATATTTTTATTGATCTGCTCCAGTTAACATTGGACAGGGAATGGGACAGGGAATACTCTTCCTGTTTATGGCCATTGTCTGTGTTTTCTCCTGCCCTTATACAAACCTTTCTCCTATCTCTTCCATGCAAATTCTATTGCATTTTCCTGTCTGGAACAACCCCATTCTCTTTCTCTTTTACTTTTTAATAAAACTCTCCATTAATCCTCTTCCCTTTTCTAGGTACTACCCTAAAGCTTTCCTTCCTTAAAAGCCAAACTTCCTAGGAATAATGATGATCCTTGTTCTCTTCATCTCCTCACTTCCCACTTATTTTGCTACCTACTCTATTTTAGCTTAGACAAAACCAGCAAACCCTATTTAAGTCTCTTTTGCTTAAAATACTTCAATGTTTGTCCACTGCTCTTACAGTAAAAATCCAAATGCTCAAAATGGCTTAGAAGGTCCTAGAGAGTCTGGCTCCTAAGGAGACCTCCAGCCACATCTCACACACTCTATGTATTTCATGCTACAGTTGTCTTCTTTTCGTTTCTTACACATATCCTGTCACAGTCCCAGCAGGAACTAGCTGGTACATTCAAACTGTATGATGGAGGAGCTTTTATGAGGGACTATTTACAGAGTTATAAGCAGGGTTAAGGGAAACCAACCGAAGGTGAAGAAGCACTGCATAGCTGTTACCAAGAGTGCAGGTTCCCAGAGGGCCCAGGGGAAGGAATGGTTACAAGTTCCTGAGATGGCCTTCACTGTAGCTGTGGGATGAGGCCACTGAACTGGAGAACATCACAGTGATTGCCACCCCTGGGCCCTGCAGGGTGAAGAATAAGATCCTTATACAAACAACTAAAAGTTCACATAATCCAGAGGCCAGAGCACCTGGCTGACACATGGAGGTGAACCTTTTGGGGTACAGAGCAGGTAGAGAAGATAGAGAGTAGGTTAGGAAGGGCAATCGATAGCCTCTAGTTCCTACTCCCCATGGCAGCTTGTACGTTCTGTTTCTCTGTCTAGATTCCCCTCTTCCTGCCAATCCTCTTCACCTAATTAATTCTTTTTCATCTTCAAACCACAGCTCAACTATTTGTTTCTAAGGAAGCTATCTCTAACCAAGGCAGGTTGTGCCGCTTCATTTATGCTCTCATGGAATCTGGTTTCTTTCCTTCTCAGCACTTATCTCGGTTTGTAATTACCCTGCTATTAGTGTGATAATTTAATTAATGTCTGCCTCCTCCATAAGCCTCTCTGCTCCATGTGATGGGAGACTTGTCCGAACTGACTCATGTGGTGGTCCCTTAGGCCCCAGGGTGTGGTGCTTGGCATATAGCAGGCAGGAACTCACTAAATACCTGCTGAATGAATAAATAGGCTGGCAATGTCATGAAAATGCATGGAAACACTTACCAGATCTCATGTGCAACTGCTTTGTGATTCCTTTCTTCACTCTGTTGTCTTTGGTTTAGGTACATGCCATTTTCTAGGCTGACACACTCTTTAGTTCCCTGGCCAGAGAAGCAAACTCTGACTTTTGGTAATGATGCTTGAAATTCATAATTCTCCCATGATGTTTTAGGTCAATATGTAGTTTTTTTTCCTTATTAAACTTATGCTTGGTCAGCCACCTTCCATGAAACATGTTGACGACAGTATGCTTTTCTTTCCATGGCAGGCAAGGACTTAATGTCTTAAAAGATATTAAGTTAACACGAAATGCTCTGGCTTCTCTGCCATCTCAGCTCAACTCAGGTAACACATGCATGGTATGATAGACGTTGTTAAGTACGG
The DNA here is from genome assembly GCA_004027735.1 of Carollia perspicillata. NCBI lineage: Eukaryota > Metazoa > Chordata > Mammalia > Chiroptera > Phyllostomidae > Carollia > Carollia perspicillata. The sequence continues at coordinate 7,674 of PVKM010026752.1, read as the reverse complement.
GTATACAAAGATGAATAGAATGTAATCCTATTTGTAAGAAGTTTAGAGTCTGGAGGGGGGAACAGACATATAATTAATTAATATACAATCTGGTAAGTGCAGTGATTAGAAATGGATTTTCTCCCAAGTTAATGAAGCTTGAGCTTCACAACTCTCACTTGCTGGGATTGTTCCAAAGCCCCAGCCATGTGTTCACATGGTCATATGTTTTTGTGAAATCTGCAAATATTAGCTGTTTTAGCTGTGCTCAGAGGCACATTCTCCCCACCCTGACTTTCCCTGCATCTTTCTTTCCCTTGTGTCATGTAGTGTAAGACTAGTAGCAGGGACTTTTTGGATTTGGATACAAGGAAAATTGAGTTGAAGGTATATTTTGCTTGTGTTTAGCAGGTTGTATTTATGTGTTTTATAGTAACTTCCATGTATAGTTAAGCTATTGCTAATCAGCTTGGTGCAGATATGGTTCTGGGAACACTTGTATTACCTAGCGTGGCAACTCACCTGGCATTGTGATGTGCGAGCCAGTGTTTGTAACATGGTGTCACTGTGTTCCTCAGTCCCACCACCAAAAGGACAAGGGTGGAGACATAGTCAAGATCTGCACCAAGTGGAGCCAGACAGAAGCTAATCTATGGAAACTTCTAGTCATTTGATGTGTAAAACTCTGTGCAAAAGTTTTGATTTTCATTGATATCTAGGAAAATCTATCGTGTACAACATGGTGGCAAACTCAAGGCCCACAGGCTGAATCTGGCCCTCCACCTTGTATTTTACGGCCTGACACCTTGTTTCTACCCCGTGGCAGTGCTGAGCTCTTGCTTAACTGTTAAGAAGTTGTTACATCTATACAGTCCAAAAATTACATTCGGCCCTTTGAAGACAACTGTGAGGCTGATGTGGCCCCTGGTGAAAATAAGTTTGAGACCCCTGATATACAGTTACAAACACACCATATATTGTTTTTTGGATGGGAATCATGTGAAATAGAATTGATCAGAATTTACCTGTTTGTAGCAATACAGTGAGTTTGTCTGTGTGTAATGTAGCATGTTCTATGAAGTCCAATTACAAATAATAAAACAATATTGGTTAACTGTGTCAAAAAAGGAATAAATTATATTTCTCCTTTCTTTGTGGAAAATGGTATTGCAATATCATTGTCTTATGAAGAGGTGATAAATAGTATGCAATCAATGAGTTGGGAAGCGCATAGGAGAGGTATTCTAAAGGTATCAGGCAGTTAATTAACCTAATACAATATTTAGTCAAGGACTTAATGTCTTAAAAGAAGTTTATCTATAAACTTCTGGGTAGACTGTATTTTCTAACTTTTTAAAATTTTGTAGTCTGACATGATTTTTCTTACAAGTAATATTTGGTTTTGTTTCTCAGTTCATGTTTTTAATTTCCTACTCTTTTGCTTAGAGAGGGTCATGGAAATTGTGTGAGTCCTGGAGCTGCCTGGTGGTGACAGAAGAGGGCATTAACTGTTGAGGGTGTTTGCAGCTTCGGAGGGGGTGGAGAGGGAAAGGCAGTGATCAAATGCTCCTCCAAACAGGGAACACTGACTCTGAGGTCTGGGCGGGTGACAAGGAGTGTTTCAGATGAACTCTCCAAATTGCAGAGGGCCTTGCGGAAGTCTTGGGGTTTCTTGTGCCCATAACAGGGCCCATTTGGTTACCTGCTTCCTTTAAAATGCTTGCTCTTGTTTGCATGCATGGGTGTGTTTATTTTATAACTGCTTGTGGAGATAGGAAGTTTGGGATGGAATCTGCAGGGTCCTGCGCATTGATTTTGAGTCCTCTATAGAGAAAGGAGGCCAAGGGCCTAGAACTGGTGGAACCCCAAGGCTATTTGGGATGCCAAACACACACCGACTGTTTGAGAGAGAGCTTACGTGGCCGTTTTCCTGCATCTACGTGGAACCCAGCTTCATTCTGAGTCCAGCACTTTGGCCTGGACAATGGTGTAACTTTGATAGTGGGTGATGGCCAGGAAAGTTCTCAGAGTGTCTGTTTGGGCTTTAGAGATGGGCGAATGGGGCCGGAGCCAATGAGAAAGAGTAGAGCCTTCTAGCACTGTGATGACTAGTTTGTGGGCTCTTTTATTCATTCAATAAATGTTTATTGAGTGCCTACTATGTACCAGATTCTATTCTAGGCTCTGGGCTATAGTAGTGAGGAAAACATATGAAACCCCTGGCTCCTTTAGCATATATGGGAGATTCTCTTAAATAATAATAAGAAATAAGAAATAGAACTTTGTAGGGGAAGGAAGTTATGTTACTCCAGAGACAGGGGCCACTCAGACAGTGGATTTTCATGTCCAAATGTTATAATTAAGCTTAATGCAGATTTTGCTTTGTACTTTAGTATACAATGGTGCTTACTTTCATATAAAAATGAAGTTTGCCCTGCCAACTCCCAAGAAAAACTGATGGTCCGGGAAGGTGTAAATCTCCAGTGTGAGCTTTACAGTTAAGTGAAGAGAAGCCTTTTGAAGATTTTCAAACTAGGAAATTATAGAGTCAAGTTTGTGTTGATATAGATCACTGACTTCTCTGTGGGCTTGAAGTCAGGAGACAGGGAGACCGGTTAGCACGCGAATGCAACCTTCCATAATGGACATGGTGAGGGCCGGGGGAAGAGCCGGGCTAATTGGAAAGGAAGAGAGGGTCAGATTCAAATACTACTTGGGAAATAAAATCAGCAGAACTTGGAAACTGATTGTGTGGGTGTTGGGACAAGAGTTAGAGAAGTTGAGAAGTATTCCCAGATTTTTAGAGTAGATGGTGAAGCCACCAACTGAGATCGACTATAAAAGTGGGAAGAACTCATTAGAGATAAAATGATAAATTTAGTATTAAATGTGTGCCCAGTGTTAAACTGAGATGCCTATCAATGTCTGAAGGAAATGACCATCAGAAGTTTGATTATCTGTTGAGCAAAGTGCTATGGAGTGGAAATAAATATTGGCAATTACTAGAATTCGGGTGGTAGTTAGAGGAGAGGTAATGGGTGAGATTGCCGAAGAGGAGTGGGGGTCGAGAAGGGCAGTGCCCCAAAGATGGGACACTAGGGAATCGCTAGTGCTTAGCGTGTGTGCAGAAGCACGCAGGCCTTCAAAGGACATTTGAGAGGTGCCCTCAGAAGTGCAGGAAGCTTCTCTATTATTTTCTTGTGGAGTGGGCAAATTGGAGTTGCTGGACCTCACTTATTCATTCAAGAAATATTTATTAACTATCTGTGGACATGTTGCAACTCCTCCACTAATGACTTGGTGCCTGGCATCAGATGCCCAGATGGTTGTATTGTTGAAAACACATACAATTAACTCCTTAGTGGGAAGAAATGTCTCTAAGTAAAGTACCAGGGTCCCTAGCAGGAAGGCCCCAGATATCAGGCATGAAGTCAGCCAAGCTGTTGTGAAGACTGGCCAGATGGGGACAGGGCACGCGGGGCATGTGTGGCGAACAGGCTGGCCTGAGGGATGCCACGTGTTGGACACTGGAGGCGTGCTGTGGAGCTTCTGTCGCTGAACCAGCCTGTCTGGTGCGCTTCTGGCAAGCGCTGCCTCCAGCCCGAGTGCCGAGTCCCCCTTCAGCCATGAGGCTGTGACTTGCCGGTTTCCTCTCCCAGAGCAGCCTTTGCAATCTGTTCGGTGCTGTCTCTGCGCTGGCGAGGAGGTGGAGGAACTGTGATTCATTGCCTGTGAGGCTATGGCAAGGAAAAAGGACCGATGTCCTACTTTTGCAAAATGGCAAAGAAAGAAAACAATGTCCTCATCATTTTAGAAGTAGAGTTTAATTCACATACTAGGGAAGAGGGCATCTAACTGCTGGCAAAGATCATTATTTTAATCCATCAAATGTGTTCAAAGAGATCCCAAGATTGATAAAATTCTCAAACAAAACGTTAAAGGATCTAAGAAAAAATATAAAGACCTTAGATATATGACCTAAATTATTAACAACAGTCTGAAAGGGATATAGAATGTCAGAGAAAAGTTTTGGTCCTTGTCTTTTAAAGAAGAAAGTCTTAAGATGAAGATGGCTTAAAAAAACAAACAAGTGAACAGTTGTTAATTCTATTGTAAGCACCCTTCTGTTTTTGGTTCCTCTATCTGCCTCCTCTTGGAAACTATACAGAGCAGGGGCCATGTGTTAACTGCTTTATTTAATTTGATCCCTAAGTACTTGTGATTGGCATCATTACCTCTATGAAGGAGAAAACAGAAGCTGAGAGGGGTCATGTACAATGCTGTTTTTCAAAGCTGCTAAGTCACAGAACTGGATCTGAACCCAGAGAGTAGAACGTGGTCGTGGACTCGGTCTCCACACTTTTCTACTATGGGCGTATTTCTTGATGCTCCCGCTTTCCACTATCAGATAGTTGGATTTGGGGATCAGGCGTCCTAATTGATTTCACATCTGAATCAAGAACTGGGTTTATGGGAATGTCACGAGACAGGGAGGGCCAAATGCTCTGGTGTCTCATACACTATCTCTGCCAGGTACAAATGGAAGGGAGGGACAGGTTACAGTTTGAGGCTCATGCTTCCTCCTGTTCCTTCCCACTATTCAAGTTCCACCATGGGAACTGTGAGTGGGGAGTGAGGTCAGGGGCCGGGCCCCAGTGTCAGACCCTGGTACCGACTCATCACCACAGGTGGCAAGGGGCACAGACAGGGGGTCAGACATAGGATCCTTTACTCCTTCAAGGAAAACAAGCCAAGGCCTATTTTTAACCTTCAAGTTAAATTAGGGAAGGTAAAATCAGAATCTATAAGAAGGCACATAAGTTCATTTCAGCATTCAATTTAAGTAGACCTTGTTTCCATTGGAAAATAGAGTTTTACCGGTAGCTTACACTGTGTTGCTAATTAATGCAGTCACTTGCTTTACCTAACAGTGACAGCATTAGGTGGCAGGATGATGATGGCATTGAGAGAGTTCTCTGAGTTGATCGACCTTTGATTTTATGTTGTCTTGTCACCACTCTGCCCGCCCCCCCACCTTTTTGCCACATTTTTACAGGAAGATAAATTATGAGTGGAGTCGAGGCCTGCCCTTCATTCCTGGTGAAGGTATATCATGAAACCTCAAATAAAATTATGAGCTAAGTATGTATAGTTGTTAGTTTACTTCGTTGCAAAAACCTAAGTGTCAATTCTGATGATTGCCAAATGTCCAGTTTAGAAAGTCATTACCCCATGAGAATCTTCAGGATACACAGTGATTGTTTTCTATGTTAAACTTGCTGCAGAGATTCCCTATTGCCATGTAGAAATTACCTTACTAAAAGCTTCTTGACCCAGTTGAGTTGTGATGCATTCTGGGTGAATAAATAAACCTTCATTTCTCTCTTTTTGTTGCCCTGGTAACCCTTCAGGGTCTTAAAAATGTAGTCTGTAAACTTTCTTCTTTTGTTTCTCTTTGCAAGATTGAATATATAATGTGGTTTTGCAGATCTGATGGCAAGAGATTGGCTAGCTTCCATACTCATTTAAAAAGCACTATTGCTGCCTCTGTTGGAGGGGTTTTCAATTCACTATCTCTAATCTGCCCTTCTGAAAGATTTAGTGACCAGATGTCCAGGATCAGTGAGGAAGATCTTGCCTGCCAGAGTCAATATTTTTTCCCTATCATCCTGCTGGCCCAGGGATTTGAAAATCCCCATCAAGAGTTGCTAGCTATGGATGTCTTGAGTAGAAGTTTTGCCAGCCAGATTCTAGGTTACTGGACTAACCCAGTTAAAATATATTTAAAACTTTATATTTTCACCGGTATAATTTTTAATCAACTTATTAAAAATTACTCTTTCTCTTCTATTCAAGGTCTGATCATACCTCTTATTATCTTTGACTTTATTTCTTCCCTCCCACAGAGATATTTCTACCATGACCCCCTTTTTCTATTGCTTTCTCTGTGTGTCTGATGCAGCCTTGCCAAACGAATGCCCTTGCTTCTCAAAGTGTGGTCCTCCGACCACCAGCATCAGCATCAGCATTATCTGTGAGACTATTAGACATGCAGAGGAATCAGGGGAGATGTTGGTCAAGGTACACAATTTCAGTCATGCAAGGTGAGTAATTTCTATGGATCAAATATACAACAACGTGACTACAGTTAATGACACTCTATTGTCTACTTGTAATTTGCTAAGAGGGTAGATTATACATGTTCTCACCGCCCCCCCCCTGCCCCCGGTATACACATACACACAAACAGTAGTAACCATGTGAGGTAAGTAGATATGTTAATTAGCTTAATTGTAATGATTATTTTACAATGTATATGTATATCAAAACAGCAAGTTGTGCATTTAAACAAATAATTTTCATGTCTCAATTGTACCCCAGTCAAACTATAAAAAGAAAGAAAAAGGTACAGAACTAAGCCCTCACTCTAGATCTACAGATTCAGAGTGCGCGTTTTCACAAGCTCTCCAGGTGATATGTATGTATGCATTAAAGTTGGAGAAGCTCTGCTCCTGTGTGGCCTTGAAAACTCAATGTCTCCTAGCAGCCTGGACACAGAGGGGACACTTACCAGATGTTTTCCACTTTGTTGATGTCCCAGGGTAACCCCTGGCATTTGCAATTGGGGAATGGAGTGCCAGAGGGAAAAAGTTTGCTCAGCTGGGTTGGAACCACACTCCCGAGGCAAGTGGTCCATCATGGCTCTGGGTACGTGGATTATTTGCTGATTTTCATGATCCGCTCTAATCTGGCACTTTCTTCTCTCATATTTGCACAGCAAGTCAATGAAGCCACTGCAGTATAAAGCTACATTTCAAATGAGAAAAAAGGTGTCACTTTAGAGCAAGAGTCCACAGAATGGTGGGGCGACAAACAGATGTCTCAATTTCAACTGCATGTACTAAGTGACACATTTCACAATGCAACCAGATGCTCCATTTCATGCGTGTAACAGTTATTCCCCATGAGACGGGTACATGGGTGAGCAAGCCCCACAACTCTGGGACTTGTGAGCGCCTCGACGTGACAGCCTTGTCAAAGGAAGCACTGGGTGCATAATTTTTTTTCAAGTTAACCTAACAGTTTCAACAGTTATAGATCTATATTTTCACAAACTATAGACATTTAACAGAAATTTGCCTGGCAGTGCATCTCAAACTTCAATACGAAGTTCAAGGGCATGTGAATCTCCTGGGGGCCTGGGGACAAGTGCTGGTTATGATTCGTGGGTCTGACACAGTCGAGGTTCTACGTTTCTTTCTTTCTTTTTTTTAATGTAAAAAATTTTAATTTAATTTAATTTTTTTGCTTTTATAATTTACATATTTTATTTTTTATTTTAATTGTTATTCAAGTACAGTTTTGTGTCTTTTACTCCCGTCCCAGTCCACCCACCCCATTGCTCCCCGCATCCCTCCCATTTCCACCCCCCTTAGTTTTTGTCCATGTGTCCTTTATACTTGTTCCTATAATCCCTTCCCCTTTTCCCCTGAAATTCCCTCCCCTCTCCCCTCTGGTTACTGTCATCCCATTTTCTATTTCAATGTCTTTGGTTATATTTTGCTTGCTTGTTTGTTTTATTGTTTAGGTTCCTGTTAAAGGTGAGATCATATGGTATTTGTCTTTTACTGCCTGGCTTATTTCACTTAGCATAATGCTTTCCAGTTCCATCCACGCTGTTGCATAGGGTAGGAG
>PVKM010026751.1:0-19163 GCA_004027735.1 Carollia perspicillata | reverse complement strand
TTCATCCAATATTTCAGGAGGGGTTATACTATTTAAAACCATTGAAATCTCCTGTTAAGGAGACTTCAGGCTGTTGATTGAGTGAATTCTTCCTACCGTTTTGCTTATTTCAGCAGTCAAAGAGGGGTAGGATTGAGGGTGGGAGGTGGGGGTGGGTGGGGTGGGGGAAAGTGGTGGCAGGAAAATGGAGACAACTGTACCTGAACAATAAAAAACATAAAAAATAAAAAAATGAATTATTCTAAAAATGTACCCTGTACAATTGATCAGATTCATAATAAATCAAATCTGTGGTTTTATGATGGCTAACCTTTAAGGCTTTGCAGGTTCAGTGTTACCTATTCATCATCTTTTTGTGGGCACTCTACAGTTACTACTTTGTGGATTCATATATTTGATTTCTCAAGACTGCTGTCTAGAATTAGTGGTAGAGCTCCAACTGGAAGCAAAGCCCAAGATCTTTCCACTCTTCTAGGCCAAGGGTTCATAAGCCTTTTATATAAGGGACCAGATAGTTAAATGTTTAAGCTTTGTGGTCTATATGGTGTTTGTAGAGTGAAAGTGGACACAGGTAATGTGCAAAGAATGAACGCAGTTGCATTCCAATAAAACTTTATTTACAAAAACTGGCTGTGTCCTAGATTCAGCTTGTAGGCTGTTGTTTTCGAATCCCTTCAAATCTAGCCAAGGTTCTCTCCTCTGTTCCCGAGTCTCAGAATTGACTAGCTCAATGCACGGTTGAAAAAGTAAAATTAAGTACTGTCGGAGAAAGTGCTTTGCACACTATGAATCATTACAAGGTCAACTTTTAATCTTTAACTCACCTTGTAGGGTAGTTGTATGGATTAAATGGATTAATGTACACAAAGTACTTAAAACCACTCTGACAATTAGCAAGTGCTTATGAAATGTTGCCAATTATTTTTATCTAACACTATTATTATTTCTCCTACCTGTTGACAACTTTCACGTCTTCCAGATGGCCTTAGGATAAGTCGCAAATCCAGCTACCTTGTGCAGAACGCCCTCGACGAGCTAACGTCATGCTGTCTTTTCCGGACTCTTTTTCTCCAATAAGCTCATTCTGCTCTAGCCACACTTCTCTGCTCTCTCTGCCTCTATGTCCTCCTGCAGGCTCCATCGCTGCCCATGCTTTCACTTATAGCTTATCACCTGTCTTTTCCTGACTGTGGTAGTAAAATAGTAAGACAGTAAGAAGTTCACAGATTGTTCTTACTGTGCTTTAGTTTAGTTATTGTGCTACGTTCTCAACAAGACTTTCCTCATTCACCTTCAAAATATCCCTAATAAGGAAGGTATTCTTATACTTATTGTACAGGTGAATAAATTAAGGTTCAGAAAAGTTAACTAATTTCTTAAGATTACACAGCCAGGACCCTAGACAATTTATCTCTAGAACACATCTGCTTTTTACCACTACACCGTACAGATTCTTCAAATGGAGAAATATCATCCCTCCTTTAAATGCTTAAAGGAATCCTTATGATTGACTTGATAGAAATCAATTTATGCCTTGTCGACTGCCTTCCTATATATGAAGATAAATTTTAAGCTCCTTGAGGGCATCCTTGAGCCTTGAATATGTTAGACTGACAATCACGAGGTCCACACTGGGATGGCTGTACCATTTTAAAAGAGGAAATATCTGCACAGCAGTTGGCTATTACCACTGCCCCAATCCCTTCAAACACTTCACCCACCAACCTGGCGGTCTTGATTCCTATCTTTGGAATCCCTGCTTCTCCTTACAGTCCAGCAACTAAAGGGTTAACACCTAGCATAAGCAGGCAGCCTCCAAACCCCTGCTCCTGCACTAAGACCCCTGCCCGTCCTGATTGGCCACTGTCATGTCTGAGCATTCTAGGAGTCCCTCATTGGCTATTTTAAAAATTCCATTGGATGTGCTTGTGAGTATATGCTGATTAAAACAGACAATAATGGCAGGTGGGAGAAAAAAAAAGGAATGCCACTGACATTGGGCAATGGTGGCATTCTGGTACCAGCAATGGTAGCAAGAAAATGGCTGTCAATGTCATATAGTAATTCCAGCATCTCAGTGAATTTAACTGTGAGTCAGAAACTCCCTGGGTGTTTCTGAGGCAAGGCACCAGGCAAAAGAAAGAGAGATTATGATTTTTAATCACTTAGCACCCAAGCACACCTGTGCCTCTATCTTGGCTAGCAGCAATAGAGGCATGGGCTCACCACCACCATTGTCACCATCAGCAAGGAAACATCCCTCTTGTTTGTCTCTGCTCTGACCAATCATTGCCTCACGCTTTCCTGAATCCTGTAGCAACAGGAGTCCCGCTTAAATCCAAAGCACGGAACCATCCCCCTGGGATTCTGCCACAGAGAGACTATTGGTAATTTTTGTAAATGCTCATTAAAAACCATTCTGAAACCATTTTATTTCCTGGATGAAAATGGCATCGCATTAGCCCTACCAGACCTGTCCCTTAAATTTAGAAGAAAATTGTACAGAAATACAGAGTTAATTTACTCAAGTAAGCACGCACCTGCTTTTTGCATTACTGAATGCTCCTATTTTCATACCAGCAGCTGTCCCTGGGTCTGAGTTACATAAATGAATAATGCATTTAATATGTTATTAAATGGGGCTGCTACCTCCACAATAACAAGGCGACTTATGATTATGTTGGACTGAAGCTCTGCATATTACTGGGATGCATTTAGTGGGTAGAGCATTCTTCAGTCTACCAAGAAGAGATGTGGCCTCTAATGGCAAGGGAGTCTTTCTTTGTACAATTACTGGAAAGGAAGCATTCTGCAAATGTGCCTCCGATATTATCAACCACTCATCAGTAGCAGCGTCTTATTACCTCAGTAACCCCAATTTCAACTCTTCTCCTCCTTCCCAACTTGACACCTCTCTGTCACTTTTCCTTTTTACCTCTCCTTGGATTTTGTTTCTCTATCACCTGCCAGTCTTAAGACGGATAAGGCCATAGTTTTTCTTTGTGAGAGTAAAACTGGTGTTTTACTACTTAGTAGTTTATTTTTACCTTGTGACTTTGGGTGGAATACAGATGTTTATGACGGTGCAGCCCACGGTACGGTGACGGCATAGTAGTCTAGCTCAGCACATCAAAACCCTCTCTGCTCTTCAGGATCACCGCCAGGCACTTTTAAAATAAATGGATGTCAAAAGCCCAACACCAGGAATTTTGATTTAATCAAGACTTTTGGGCATCACTGTGTTTTGTTTCTGCTTTTAAGCTCCCTGGCGATTCTCGTGCGCACACAGTGTCCGAGACCACTGCCCTGGTGGTGCAAACTAATGGAGGATCTGAGGACCCAGGTTTAAATTCAGGCTCTCACATACTACACGGACTTGGGCAGTTTACTCAACCTGCCTCTAACATTTCGGGTTTTTGCTCACAAAGTAGGGAAAATTACAGAATCTTTTCATAAAGCTCCTGGGAGGATTAAGTGCGATAATGAATTCGAAAGGGCTTAGAACGGAGTCTGGCGTGTGGTAAGAACCTAACAAATATTAAAATATCAAAAGCGAGTGAAAATAGTAGTATTGAAATAATTAAACATTAACTTGCTATTATCCAGCAAATTCCATAAAAATAGAAGCTATATTGTTATTGCCAAGATCATCCTAAGATCAAATCTGTCCATGTTGATTCCTTTCTCAAAATAATTCAAAACTTACTGTGGACTGACTCGTAAGGGGTATGATTCAGGGTTCCAGTAGAGTCCTCATGTATCCTCATGGTCTGGCCTCAGTGTATTTTTCTAGCTTCAGCTCATACCACTGTCCAACACAATTCCCAAGCTCAGGCCACCCCGGTGTCTCCAAGCCTTCTTCTGCCTGTGCTGTTCGTTCTACTGAAATGCTCTTCTCTCCTGCCTAGCTCCTATGCATTCTTTAAAAATCACCTCAGAAATTGTATTTTTCTGTCACGTTGTCTCTTCCCTTTTTTCACAGTAGTTATCCCATGTGACAGCCATGGTAGAGATGGATGACACTCTAGGTCTTCCTGCAGCCAAGGTCAGTCTTATTGACCCTGAGCTACAGAGTCCCTCATCTGAGCTCACAAAACAGTGTGGTGATTGCTGGGGGCAGGGGGTGTAGGGGACTAAATGGTAATGGAAAAAATACAATAAAGATTAACTTTAAAAAAGCATTTATATAGCTTAATATTTTGGATTGCACTACATGCCTTTGCTTTCAAGGAAAAACAGCTGTTATAATGATATTTGACTTAATGAAACAAGAAATGCAACAAGCCTTGGGAAGACAGAAGGGGTCTAGTTCTGAGTACAGTGTAGGGCTAAGACTTAAAACCTTCCTAGACTCGGTGTGCCCATACGTAGCAAAGATCTTATGCAGTAGACGTGACATCAACATTTAGAAAGAACTGGGTTCCATGGCTGGCTAAGCAGATTTCCAAGTTTCTCTCCTCAAGGCAACAGTTCTCAGAATTTTCCCCTTGAATGGAGTAAGCAGACCTCGGAATTAGGAGACTGTCCAGAGGTGGTCCGAAATGCAGGCAAGAAAACGTTTCTTGCGGGAAGAAGGATGGAAGCACAAGTCATGTAGTTTCAACAGCAAATGGAATGTGGCTTTGTTTTAAATGCCAACCTGATGGGATGGGACACACAGCGATGCTAAGCAAAACCACTTAATATCGAGAATCATGAGAATGACTCACGGAATCCATTATCTGAGTCAACTAGTTGTATAACTGATTTACGTAAGAAATAAATTTTCCCTTCTTTTGAGCACCTGCAGTCCTAGGATCCTAATAATTATTTCAAATTAGATATGGACATGTCAGAGCCTGTAGGGATCTCAAAGGTCACTCAATATAATCCCTTCACTTTGCACAAAAGGGAAAGGAGATACAGTTTAGACAGTATCCCAGGGTCACACAGGGGGCTAGTAGCAGTTCTGTGCCTCTGGATGGAGTTTAGTGTTCTTTTGACACTGTGCCATACCGCTTGGTTGAGAATTGGTAACACCAACACCATTCATGTGGGCATGAACCGCTATGTGAGAACAAGATCTCCACATACGGTGACATTCACCTTTTTTATTTCCCAACCCTCATCCCATCCATGGAAACATGCAAAACCTCACCTAAGAAAGATCTTCTGAAGAATCAACTTCGTAGCAACAAGTTTTGAGTCTCTGCTGTGAGCTCGCACTGTGCTTTGCTAGAAAGCAGGTAGGTGAGGCCCTGCAGTGGGGTGTCTGTAAACAAGGTGAGTGATGTTCCTTCTGTGGGCTTTAAACACATGCACCACTTTTAGGACCAGTTATCCTCCATGAGACACACACTGATAAATCTTGCTAAGGTGATCAGACTGAACATCAAAATCCACCCCCAGGAGCAAAAATGAATATAGCTGGGAGAAAACCAGAGCCCCCAAAGACCCTGGAAATAGCAACACCGGTGCAACAGCAGGTTAGCCAGCATCTAAGCGTTTTCATAGCAGATGCAGGGAGGAATGGGTTTATAGAAAGCATCTAAAATATACCAAATGTATGTTGACTATATGAAGATTAGTATTTTGCTAGAATCTATATATCTATATCTATCTATCTATCTGTATCTATATATACACACACACATATATAAATAAATATGTATGTTTCCTGGACCCACTAAATGTTACTGTGAGTGTACATGCAGTGTACATATGTATACACTGTACAGTGTATGTATATACACATATAATAAATTAATGCTATTTTAAAACCATTTTTAAGCTTCTTGAGTAAATATCCCTGTTGTATATTGAGAAACTAACCCACAGGAACAATCAACTCTATCATTTATATTCGTCCAGGAAAAATTAATGGCTCTTCTAAAGAAACTCCACAGGCAGAAATTTCTGTACACGCTTTTCTTTTCAAACACATTTGGAAATATCTCTAGCTTAATAGGAAGAAAAAAAATCTTTCCCCTGAGAAGATTATCTTGGTTTCTTAGAATAAACCAGCCCAATACCCACTGTATTTTATATTGACAGAATTTTTTACGGTTGGCATGAAACAAGCAATGTCCTCGTTAATTTGGCAGCTTAAATTTGCAGCATGCTCCCTGGATCCCAAACAGTATAAACAAGATATAACCACATGTAAGGACAACTAAATGAGCTCGTGCTTGTGTATGTGCAAACTGAGATATATGCAGACACCAGTGCAGAAAACAGTGAGAAGTGATGTGGGTTTTTTCAGCACTAACATGCAAGAATACAAACAAATGAGCACTGACTTCACTTTATTTGAACAAAAGGAACCCGCTCACTAATCAGGTAAAGGTGTTCTCTGCTTTAAGTGGTATCGAGGGCCAGACATGTGTTTTGCTGTACAGTCGTTTCTAATTATGTGGCTTTATAAGTCTGTGCAGGTTATTATTTGTTTCACAGATGAAACAGCAGAGGCTTAGACTGAATATGTCCTGGATCACAGTATTGCAGTAGTTATTAGGTTTTAATAAATGTCTTGACTGTATACACATGATAAAAAGCATGTTTCCCCCTCTTTTTTCCTTTATTCCAGAGGAGCCCTTAGTTAATGACTACTGGTGATGCTATGTGCATTTTGTAAAGTGACTACAGTTTGCTGGGTATGCTATGTATTTTGCTGTGTATTTTATAATAGTATTATATTTACCCTGAACGCCAACAGAAACATTTTCTAGATTAGGAAACCAAAGTTCAAACAAAGGAAGCCACTTGCTAAAGAGTGGTAAATGGCAGAGATAGGATTCAAACAGTTACTCCAAAGTAACTGTTTTTCACCAAACGAAGTATCCTCCACTATAATATTTCATTCTCCATCCATAACAAGCTGAGGCCCCTGCATCAGCTTCCTTGCTTTGCATGGAGGGGCCTATGGAAGGTGTGAGGGCAAAGGGTGAGCAGAAGCAGGGAGCGTGCAGTGGAGAACACAGCAGAACCGTGCTCACACGCTGCTCCATGGACCAAGGACTAAGGACTAGTGGCCACAGCTTCCTGGAGGAACATTTTGCACCCATTTCAGCTCCTACTCCAACCAGCATTTCTGAGTGCTAGCCAAGAACTGAAACAAAAATTGCACAGCCATTCCACACAGTGAAGCTGATAAATACTTTGCCATCCCCTTAAAATAGCATTTCTACGGGGCATAATATTGACCTATGCTAGAATGTTTCCATCATGGTCAAGGGAGTGAACTTGAGAACTCTGCTCTATATACAGGGTAATAAGCTCACTGTGAAAGCAAGCAAAACCATTTATAAAGTGAGGCATTAAAAAAAGAAGAAAAGGAAAAGGAAGGTTTACCTGCATGCTTTCAGCTAAACTCTCAGAAAGGTGATGTGGGAAGATTTGCTTGTCTGGCCTGACTGACAAGAAACACTTGTTTCCTAGATGCCCTTCCCTTCAAATTCTGACTGCATGACCACATGTGTGCTCTGCTGTGAGGCGAGTGAGGTGTCCAGGGAGGAACATTTATGGAGGGACTGCTCTCAAGCTGACCTTGCACTTGGGATGCCTCTGCGCTTCATCCCAGTCTGAAGCTAATAGATTCTGTATGAACTGAGCAGGCAATGCTCATGGATGGGCTGAAACTGGCATTGGAGAGATTTAGGGTACATGGTGGTGTCTTAATTCTAGAGGCTTCCAAGGCACTCACATCAAGGCTTGTTCTTGAGAAAAATGCCCTGGTGACCCTTTCACCCAAGTCATCTCTTGTTTCTTTTGCTTAAAATGACCTTCCTCACCTTGTTAATTTGGGAAATGCTGCTTACCCTTCCTCTCAGCTTTGCCTTGCAGAATCCATTGATGTTTATATTTTAAAGGAGAAATGAGTCTCTAATGTGTAGGACTTAAAGGAGGTGTGAAGCAGGGAGCTAGTGTTTAACCCTTGTGGGGAGAGACCTGGCAAAGCCTGGATCCACAGGGGTGAAAGGCAACCAGAGAGCTGGGGGGAATCTGCTTTAACCATCAGCAAAAACACCTCCCGCTGCCGAAAGAGACCAATTATTGTTGCATGCTTTTAATAACAGTGATTATGGTGTGAGAGTGTAAGTTGCAGCATTGTTTACAGTGACAGAAAATAGGACATCGGCAAACTGTCCACAGGAAGGGGTGACTGAGAAACCCAGGTGCTTCAGTCCCAAGGAACGAAAAGTAATTGGGTAGAAGGTAGCCTTACATAATCCGACTTGAAAGGATGTAGAAGACATGTTTTTGAATGAAAAAGAAGAAAAAGAACAACATATCTAGTAGAAAATCACATATAAAAAGAACCTCTCCAATTTTGTGCATTTTTTTCCTGGTGTAATTATTCACTGGGAGATGAAAAGTGTCAGATAACACACGTATCAGCCAGATCACAATTGTGTGGAAAAGGGGGCAGGATTGGGGTGATGATCTAAATGGACTTCTACACTATAGAAAAACTATGTCTACATTTCTTGTGCAACGGAACATCTTTAAGCAGAAAGCTAAGTGCTGAATGGCAGCACTGCGGTGGCTACAGTGTTGAATACCGAATCTGTACCCATGTGCCCATGAGTCAGCACAGAGCTCAGCGGCATCTGGGGCCTGGGGCTGGAGTGATGGTGAAGGGAGGCAGAAAGGTCTCTTTTAATTCCATCTACACTGTGACTCTTAGCAACTCCTGAAGTGGCTACAGACACTGTAAAGGAGAAATCATTGGTAGAAGGCCTTTTTTGAAGATAATTTCAGACCCCTGTCCCAGCTAAGGGTCCTCTTGTTCCTAGTGCGAATGCAGCGTGTGCAGACAATGTGCTGACCAGAGAGGTTGCTACTGTCACCCCCTACACACACACTACAGCCCATCGGTCCCTATGTGGGTGGTCACTCCTTCACCTGGGAGCACCTTACACTTAGGAGCAGGGCATTTGCCACACACAGTGATGGCTGGTATTTACCACATGCTCTCTCACACAAGCTCGTTCACTGATGCTGAACTGAGGCTTTTCTGCAAAAAATTTGCATGGAATAGATGAAACCAGGAGCTATGGTTACTTAAAAACCCTTTAGGGTCAGATGCTACCATGTAAAACCCACTGACATAAACGAACCTCTCAGAGGGAAGGGTGAGCTCTAGGAAGTCATGCTTGTGATTTTGTGATTCATAAATATAACCACACTGACAAACATGCATAGACCTGGACACTGATCACTGAATCACATTTTTATTTATTTTTATTTTATTTTTTAATTATTTTTTAAAGGTTTATGTTTTTCTTTTTAAATATTTTTTAAAAGATTTTATTTATTGAATTTTAGGGAGAGGGGAAGGGAGGGAGAAAGAGAGGGAGAAACATCAATGTGTGGTTGCCTCTCACACGGCCCCCACTGGGGACCTGGCCTACAACCCAGGAATATGCCCTGACTGGGAATCGAACTGGCGACCGTTTGGTTCGCAGCCTGCGCTCAGTACACTGAGCTACACCAGCCAGGCTGAATCACATTTTTATATTTAATTTTAGTTGTATAGGGAATAGATGAAAAATCCCATTGAATAGAACACTATAATTTTAGCATCTCTGGTCCTTTATTTTATATATATCAGGATTTATTTGGATTTCCCACATTGAATTTACCTAAAGACTGGTGAAACCTATTTAGAGGCAGCTTAAAAACGTTTGTGTGCATGTACAGGTATGTATATATGCATGTGTATTCACTCTGCCTATTCTAGTGATTTGAGTAGCATCTGAAACAATTTAGACTCCTCTGTGCTTCAGCCCCTGCTCATCAATACCAAAGAGAGAGTAATATAACTTCCTTGAAGGATTGAGGTAGTGAAAAAAAATCAATTTTGAAATTAGCTGTAGAGGTTTCTGATGCCATTTACAAGGCCTGAACATTTTGGTACATACAAGTAATAAAAGTTTAAGTTATTTAAGCTATAACTTAGTTATAAAATTAAGTTTATCTATTACATCAGCTCCTTCGATTTTTTTTCCCCATGGCATCAGATGCTGGAGATCCCAATGACTCACTGTAAAAATGCCTTTTTTTGTGTGTGTGTGTGTATTTTTCCTTGATTTTGTGTTATGGATCAAATAAGTCACAATTTATTTCTTTAAGGTTCCAGGAATCCATAATATCAGAGAAAATGATATTTGAGATACTTGTCCGAATTTTTTTCCCCTTCCTTTTGAAGAGTAGTATACAGGGTCCGGCAGAAGTAACGCCTCCCTGAGTGTGGTTGGCAGGCTAATAATATGGGTGTAGTAATTTATAGTTTTAATTTGAACATTTCACCTAAAATGTCATATGGTGTGCTTGAGTGTGATATTGTTATGTTACAGCATTACTTGCTTATGATTTCGTAATATAGAACAGGTGCTATTTGTGCTGGACCCTGAATAGTACTTTGGTAATCTTTGTTTTTAATTAAAAATAAAAACTTAATTTCTTTCCAGTACAGGGAAGCACATAATTGAAGCAGTCCTCAGCCCTGTGCAGCAGCTGGCCTGAGAACTGAGAGGAGAAGCTGTCAAGCAGGACTGGCCTGCTGGTGAAATGCCTGTAGTTCACTCTCCGCCCTCCCTCCCTCCTTCCCTCTCTCGCCTCCTGCCTTGCCCTCTCTTTTTAACATAGAATTTTCAAATACACACGAATGTGAGAAAATAGTATAATAAATCTCCATGCCTCCATTAGCATCTTCACATATTACCAATATCTTTCCCTTCTTTAACATTTTAAAGAAAATCTCACACATTGTGTATCTCTAAAAGATAAGGTTTATTTTTTCTTTGGCCTGACCAAACTACAATGATCTCTAAATATATAACTATATTTTGTTAATACAATTTATCATCAATATAATATATTACTTAGGTTCAGATGAACCTAACATCACCTGTGATGGTTAATTTCATTTGTTGACTTGAAAAGGCCATGGGGTGTCCAGATAGTTGGTCGGTCACTACTCTGAGTGTTTCTGGGAGGGTGGTTTTGGGTGAGAGTAACATTTAAATCAGTAGACGGAGTAAAGTAAATAGCTCGCCCCAAAGTGGGTGGGCCCCACCAATTTGGTGACGGTCTGAATCGAAAAAAAAAGCCCATCTTCTCCAGAGTAAGAGAGAGCTCTCCTTTCTGAAGGCCGTCACCCGAACGTCCACTTTGCCTGCCTTCGCCGTCAGGTGGAGGTATCAGCTCTTCTTGGGTTTGGAGCTTGCTGGCCTTCAGCCAGACACTAGAAGGGTAGTTCTCCCAGTTCTCTTGCCTTCAAACGAGGACTGGAAACACCATCGGTCCTCCTGGGTCTCTCGCTTGCCACGTACCTGGAACATCTTTGGGTGTGGACTTGCCCACTGCCATAATTACGTGATCCGATTCCCCATAAAAAATAAATGAGTTCTCTCTCTATGCATCTAATCTACCAGATATAAAAATGTATATCTGGAAAACCCTAATACATCACCTAATCACCAGTCCATCTTTAATGTTCTCAAATGGCTAAAAAATGTCTTTTTTGCAGATTGAATTAGAATCCAAATAAGTCACATGTGATGTTTTCTAAGTCTATAAACATCAATTACGCTGTGGAAAAGTGATGAAATGGTTTCCCTTTTTTGATATTCACTAAATAATATTGGATAAACTCTACAATACATAACATTAAACCCAAAACTTCAGAATCTGATTCCAGGCTTATAAAGATCAGAATACATGCCTTAGATGTGTCAAAGTTGGACACCGAAAAGGAAACACGTTGTACAAAGACAAGTGTACTCCTGCAAAGTCAGGAGCTCCCTTCCTGACTCTGGGCTCCCCGTCTACAACATGGGAAATGCAGAGATGAAACATTGATTTGGCCTTCTGCTCAGGGGTGCAGTTAATGGCTAAAGGTATTCTTTAACCATTAGGTATCAGAAAAAAGACTTCTGAAATAAAGTATCAAACAATGAAGCAATTTAGACATCATCATTGTCATCTTCAAACCAATTTTCTTTCTTTATTTACCACTAGGATTTTATTCTCAGGTGACATTTGCACTATTAATCTAATTCTGTGCTTCATTATTAAAAAGTACAAAAGCAAATAAATTGTGCTGTAATGAAACAGGCCTGACCTTTGATCAGAAGTAATTCCAGAAGTTTAACACATGCTGAAAAGCAGCCAGGGCTGACCAGTCAAGGTCACAGCTTCAGACACTCACCCAGTACTGTTGAGGTAACTCTGTCCCAAGCTGCAATCTTTCGACAGAGAAGATGGATTGAACCAAAATGCTGGCAGGCACTGGCCATTGCTGTGTCGCTCATAACCATAGTCACTGTTGGGGAAAGAGCCAAGGGAAATATTTCAGTACATGGCAACATTACTGAGCGCAATTTCATGTTAGTCCACAGCCAACTTCGACTCTAGTCAAGTAGTCAGAAAAGAGGTGTTGGTGTTCACTGAATCAGTGCCTGTCCAAGAATGGATTTTTCCCCCATGCAATATCTATCAATTACCCATGAAAATACCCCACAGAACGCATTTTCAGAAATGCTAACTTGGAGGCCTCCAGGAGGCCTGGGTAGAGATGAAGGCTCAATGTCCAATTATTCCCAGTAAACATCCTGAAGCTGAGAGAATAGATTATGTTCTTATTAGGAGCATACACAGTTCTGATTGTGGTTGGTCCAGAGAAAGCTAGATAATTAGTATGCAGGCTATGGTGGAAGCTCAACCGCCAGTGTCAAGTTTCACTGAAGTGTTTAGCAGACACGTGCCATGATCCTTATTACTGCTGATGTCTTTGGGGTGCTCTTCCAAGACATCTGGATCTACCATGTACAGCCAAGCCCAGTCTGTCTGTGCACAAGCCATATGCTTCAAAGTAACAGCGGGAAAGGAACTGTCCTTCAGGGGTATCGTGAGCATTCCCCCAAGGAAAAACTCTGTCCTCGTCAGTCAGAATTGCAAGTCAGGACTAAGTGCTTTAAATCTCCTCTCTAGTTTGGAAAGAGGCAAAGCCTTTTCTCTTAGCCTCTTCTCATTCTTGCCTCCAGGGGCCTCCCAGTAGCCTGTTCTTCTAGGCTTTCAGGAGATGAACATGGGCACAGAGGATGACAATGAATTGCACCTCAGCATGCACAGATAAACCGCAGGCACTGATCGGCAAACATGAGGATGCACTGGCCCATCTGTGTGTTGGAGGTAAGATGCTGGCACCCCAGGGTCCAGAAGGGAGAAATAGGCTCAGCTAAGGGGCCTGTCACCAGGCAGCTGGCACTTAACATTCTGCACATACCAGCTGGATTTGGTGCTGGTTCAACACAGCATGGGTAGGAAGACTTCAGAATTGATGCCTGTAGGACCCCCAGTGTTCATTTCACAGAATTACTTTACACATGCTGGGGAATGACAGGTAAGGTCACCTGGGGGGTTGTCCAAGGGAGAGTCAAGGCAAGAGGGAACATTCAGTGACAACCACCTTTCACTATACTACAGTCAAGCAGAATCCGTGGGGCTCTAGCTACTGGTAGAAGCTCAAAGAGGACATGGTAAGCCTTCCAAAATATTTTCAGAAATTATGCAGTTGCAAAAATCCCCTTGGGGCAGAAAAGCATACAATAGCCTCATTCACAATTCATTTCCCACTTCTCAGAATACATTTCAGTTAATGGTAAGAGTAGCAGATTCCAATCTCCAGTGAATACAAGAATTGGGCCAAGAGTGAGGGGTGTGAGAAGTGAGGGAGAGGAGAAACCTTACTGCTTTTCTCACCCTGTGCTCCTTTCACTCTAAAGTAGCTTAAAATTGAAAAAGAAAAACAAAAGCAATAACGAAAGCCTAGCTTATTTTGGAACCTCACAGGAAAAGATTCCCAAAGGAAGAAATATTTCCAGGTGAAATCAGGGAACTGGAACATCTCACCTCACTTTTCCCCCCTGGTTTTCTATGACAGGATACATTTGCTCTCTGCACAAGAACGACTGTTTGGTAAGCTAACAGTTAAATCACAGAGATAAAATGTTCCTTTACGAATTCTCCTTGAATGCATTCTGGCTTCAAAAAGAGGGATATGATGGATCAGTTAAAAATCCATGGACATTTTCCTTGTAAATGTATTTCAGGGTGTCAGTCCTAAAAGGTAGGACAGGGTTAAAGTATTTTTGTCAGTGTAATAATGTTGCATTAAGTAAAACATACGTCATGGTTGGGGAGCTCCTGTAGAATCCCTTGTGAGCTCCAAGGTAATAAGCCCTGCTGCCCTCTGGCTGAGCCCCGAGGTCCAGCACTGGCTCTTGACAACCTGTCTGCCAGCAAGACAGGATAGCCTTGGGTTATCAGTCTGAGTGCTGATGGTCAACTTTGCAAGGCCTGCCCAGTACTATCTGTTCAGACAACATCTTCAGAGGTGTCTCTTGAGAGAAGATGTACTTTTTCTAAGATATGTGATGTGTGTGTACACAGTACCTCTCAGCCCAATCATAGATAATCTGATGATCACTGATAATCAGAGATGTGACCAGCGATTGCTGCACAGCTCAAAATAAATTGTTAAAGGAATGACTTTGATGTTCATGCAGGTAAGTTTCAATCATTTAACCCTGACCTACATATTTAGCAATTGTATTCTCTAAACTAAAAGCTTATAAGGAAATATAAAAAAATATAATGTGCAAAAGGGAGCAGAAAATGAAACAGATCTGAACAAGGGAATTCCCATCCTCAGTAATTTTTCAACCTCACCTGAATCCAAAACACTGACCTAGACCAAAGCAAGGGCCTCACTGGCCCCACAAGTTAGCTTTCTGCTTACCAAATGGCCCAGGAAACTCTCAATGGCATTTCAAGTTTGTTTAACATCTAAACGCCTCAGTACTTTTCCAGTTAAACTAGCCTACTTCAGGTAAGTGAGGGTGTCTTCTTTGACACGGGGATCACAGAGCCATAGACTGGCAAGGCCACTGAATCCTTCCTCGCATCAAATTCAGAAATACCTTCCACAGATCACAGAAGCAATAGTTAGCTAACCCCTGATTGGAAACGTCCAAAGATAGAAAATTTAGTGACTAAGAAGGCCACTGTTCCATACCTAGGAACCAAAGATTCTAGAAGGTTTAACTTTGAGCACAAATACATTTGCTCTTGAAAAGTCTACTTATAGTTTTCACTGTTGCCATCTGAAGCAACTCAGGGTGGAACCGGTCTCCTTTTCTATCCTGAGATCTATCATATAGATGAAGATAATTATCAACGATCTTCTAAATCCTCTTTAAGCCTAAAGAAACTCGTGTTTTTTCCATATGCATGTGTACAAGTGTGCCACGATGTCTCCGATATGTGGCTCTCTGGTTTGCCCTATGTTTGTCACTATTACTTCAAATCTAAGCTTTTGTTAAGGCCCCCATGGGCCTAATACACAGAGTCCTCTGTGGGAGGAGGGCACAAGCTCACCAGTCAAAATCGGCCTCTGTGCAGACACAGGGCTCAGATTCCATTGCTCCTGCATATTTTCCTTGCATACATTTCCGCTCTGATTTTCGCTTCTTGTATATCCTTTTTGCTCCCATGATGCATGCTTCCCCCTGGAAGGAGATAAGAATCTCATGAACTTGGGCACAACACTAGGAGCTCCGCTGCTCCACCATCAGGCGGTTCAGGGAGATGTCCCCAAACCCTAGCGTAATCTGGACTTCGGAGACCTGCTCTGTGCTGATAGCCTTTGGTTTGCCACGTCTATGGACCTAGCACAGAATGTGACTCATAAGGCATCTGAAGAAGCACTGAGGGTGTATCTAAACATGCCCTTAACTCCTCAGGGGTCCAGCAACGCTTTCCTTGGCAAGGTGTTAGGCATAGGGCTGTGAGGGACACGCGGATAACTAAGACTCAGCCCTACAACAAGTGTATTGCCAACAATTAAGTTCAGTCCTCCTAAGTGAATCCTCTAATCTTCTAAGACAAGATTCATACACATGATCATTTATGGGCATATGGAAGAAGAGCATCGCTAAGAAATATAAAGATCCATTTTGCCCCAGTTTATGATGCTTCTGCCCACACAACTTTATACACTGACTTTATATCCACCTATCAGACAAGCAAGATAACCAAATTCAGTGTTTCTCTGCAAAATAAATAAAAGCTTTGAACATCGCAGTGCTTCTGTCTCCCAAAGGGGAACATACCAGCCATGTGAACGCGTGGTAATTTACTGAGTCTCTGAATAGAGTGGGTGATCCAGCTGATGCAGCCCACACTGTCACATGCAGATCTCTTTACATGTCAGAACAGAGCTGCATCTAAGACCATGACCTGTCTTTCTCGAGCAAGCTCACTTTCAGCAGCTCCATCCCACATTTGCGTGTATGCATTTAGTTCGCTTGGGCTCGGTTTGGGACAAACGATGTGTTGCTGCCTGAACACAGTGATGGCTTTGCAGCCAGAACCTCCACCATGTAATTTGAGAGACCTGCAGGATGGCTTCTGGCTTGGGGAGATCTAAGGAGAGAGGCTTTCACTCAAGCTTTTATTTGGTCATGAGCTGAACAGCTGAGGAGGGGTCAGGAGGAAGGGAAGTTCCCTACTGATAATTCTGCATTCTTGTACCACAAGTATCTCGGAAGAGGTGAGAAGCACTGCTTAATCCCAGGGAGTCACAGCAGTGGGGAGAAAGGGCATTCTCAGCACTGCTCACAGAGCATCGTTTTGTTGTTTTACGTCTCTGTTTGCATTGCCGGATCCTTTGCTCACCCCTGCCTCCACTTTGCCTCCATACAACGTGCTCAGATAAATTACGTTTAGATCCCCGTGCTGAGTTGCTATTTCATTTTAAGTTGTTAGTCTAAGCCAAGCACATTTGAGTTTTATCTCATTATATCTTAGTACAATAAAAACAGAAATTACTTCACAAGAAGCTGTAAAGTGTAGAGGTTGTTCACTGCTGTGGAACACAGAACCCTAGATGAGCATGCGGGCTTCGAGGGCCCCAATTCCTACACTTGAATGACGCCCAGTCCCCGACACACCCCGTGCCTCTTGCTCAGCACTCAGCCTCTGCCCTCTTCCTCCTACCTGGCTGTGCAGCTGCCATGGTCTGTAGTCCTCCTCCGCACACCGTCTATCAAAAATGGACTTGTAGTCCACTTTCACCAGCTGCCATTCAGAGCGGTGGCTGAAGTGTCCAAACACTCTGCAGAGTTCATCAGGATAAAAACAATCGCAATAACAACAGTGCCAACAGTTGTAACAGCAGCCAGCCTTTGCTGAGCTTTTAACTATCCCCTTAGCATAATGCTAAGCACAGTAATGCACTGATCATATCATTCAATCCTCAAAACACATTCCTGAAGAGGGTTCCTGTTATTGGCTGCATGTTACATACTTGAGGGTCAAAGAACTCTGTTAATTGCAAAAACCAATGTCAAATCACTAAAGAACAGGTAGAGTCAGAACTCAGGGTGTTTGACTTAAAAAATTACTGCTTTATATTATACCACTGAACGGTGAACAAAAAAAAAATCAATCAACCAATAATGGAGAAAATAATCACAAATATGGCATTCTGCATGGTTCGAGATTATACTTCTAGGTTCTCTGGCTAATGTGCATGGTTTCCATGGTTTCCATGCTATTTTATTTTCCCACCAGTCATGAGGGAAAGTGGGCAGCAGGGCCAAGTGGTTAAGACTGTTTCCTACACTGTGCATTCTACTCTCCTTACTGAAAAAGACTCCGATATCTAATGAGGTGTCTGAATCGCTAACTGCAGATAAGGATAAAAACCACAAAGCAGGCTTATCAGTCAGCTTTTTTATCTGTGTTTTGTAAATATAAAAATTAAATGCACACAAATTATGAAATAAACTGCTAACCTAGCTGTGCTTACCATGGCCTAAAGTGTAGCTAATTAGGCATACTAAACGTTTGTTGATCTTTTCTATCATTAAAAAAAAATAGGAGGGAAGACACGATTCACTTTGATTTTTACATTTCCATGGATGACAGGATCAACTACTCTAATACCTTCCCTCCGTCTTCCAGGTCTAATTTTCTAGGGGAAGGAAACAGCGCAATTTCGTATTTTGCATTCAAAGCCAATGTTTTGAACCCCATAGGCAGGCAAGTCATTAATCAAGTCTTTCACAAATTAATGATCATCTCTTTCCAGACAAGAATGAGAGCAAATGCAATTTCACAAGAACAGATTGTTCTCAGGGTTTCCCTAATTTGCCTCACAATTGGGTTAGGGAAAGAGCCAGGGAAAAGCAAGAGCCTGTGTGGGGTTCTGCACAAGCTCTGCATTCTGTCTTAAAGTGAAACCATTCTTACACGCCTGTGATTTTCTACCTAGCGAGCTTGTTTCTTATTAAAGTTTTAAATGCATAGCTTTATTTTCTATTGAAATAATCTCTTCTAATTTCCCCCAGGCCATTCAGGAGAGGAAGAAAGAAGCCAAGAAGAAGGCCTGCTGACATTTTTCTTTCCTCTTTGCTGGGGAATTGTGAAATCATAGGTGCCGGCTTTGCTGGAAACTCCAAACTGAACAGCGGTGTGCAAACTTAGCCATAACACATGTTTCTGGATGAGTAACAGCACGAGAAGGCATCATTGATTGCCACTTACGTCATGATTAGAGTCTCTTCCCCAGGCTCACCCAGAACCCCATCCACAAAAAGTGGAATAGATGTGAAACTGTATTTGCTCCAAGATCTCCCTTCATCAAAACTCAACCTAATGACAGAAAAAAAAATAACAGTCATCAGATCACAGAAGGAAAAAATAATTCTTTCAAAGGAAAGATACCATCAACCAGGAGAGCATACATTTTAAAAGCATCTAAGGTACTGTCAAAATAAGCCTTGAATAAATGTTCTTAATGTCATCAGAAGATAGAAATACAGTTAGCCAAACAATTTGGGAGCCAGGGGTGTTATAACATTGACAAGGGGAAAGCTGCATGAAAAGAGAATAATAATGAGCCTTTAACCGAATTTGTTTTGAAATTTTGATGTTTTATTAGATCTTAGATCTCAGTGTGACTCTCTCCAAAATCACACTCTAGCAGCAAGCCTTACAGGTGATTCTGAAGAGCAATGACTTCAGGGGACCTACTTAGGTGGACTTGAACTAGCCACCTCCAAGTGATTAGAGACTTGGCAGAATCCCACATACACTCTTATAAATCATGGTTG
>PVKM010026750.1:0-19170 GCA_004027735.1 Carollia perspicillata | reverse complement strand
ATTTCATCAGAAAGCACAAATTTGGCCTTTGACGGACTCCATTATAACAGAACTGCCCAGTAATACGGTAATTTGTGATTCTGGCACGCTGGGGAAGGCCATTTAGCCCGTAAGTCTTGGGTTCTGGTCTTCTACTCACTGTAGTTTAGGAAGATTCCACAGTGAAGGGTTGGATAATACCACAGTGCTATAACAATTTTGGGTTATCTACTCTGACACACATTAACTTTAATACAGAATTTGAAACAGTAATTGTGACCAGGATTAGGAAAGTGATGCAAATATAAAAATATTCTTACTTCCCAGATGCCCTGTCTCTGCCATCCACTGTATTTCTTAATTACATAGAGCCTCACTGCTAGGTTCCCTGTTACTTCCTAGCACATCATTTAGTGGAGTGTTCAGATACCTCCAACCTAGACAGTGACACAGTGACCACAATTTCCGGTCCTGAGACAGGAAGCAGTGTTCTACCTAGAGAGAGCAGCCAATAAAACAAGGGCTAAAAACAATGACCACTGGCACTTTGCTCTATCAAAGCAATGAATGAACAGACAGGGCATAGAGGATTTTTAGGGCAAATAAGGATATAATCATGTTTTAGACTGATTCTTCAACAGACATCAGCAGATAGGAGAGATTCTATCGTAACAACTAATGTTAAGTCAGTAGGAATATAAATCTGGTTTGTGGGTATACGGGTAGTGATCATAAACTGCTGTCAGAAGTTGTCTACAAATGGCTTCCTGATTATACGAGCACTAATAGAACTTTCCACGATGACAGAAATGTCCCACATATGCACCTTAACATGGGAGCCAATGGCCGCACAATGCTCTTGAGCACCTGAAACACAGCTTGTGTGAATGAGAAACTCAATTTTAAATTTTACTCAAATTGGAATAACTACTGCATGTAGCTACCGGACGATGTAGATGTATACCACTGCTATCACCTAATGTTGTTAAGTAAACGACAATTGACTGTGGATAATAAACAAAATGAATATGAAAATCATGAGGGTATGGACTTCGTTTTGTTATTCTTTCTCTAGCAGCTGACACATAGGTGACACTCAAATAAATACGTGTTGAATGAATTAATGAGATACATTCGTGACTTCAGAGGTAAATATATCTAATAAAGCTCAAAATAAAAAAATATCAGTAGTACCCATCCTGAAATATTACTGATAAATACAGTAGAAATAATAATATGCGAAAATCAGGCTAGAAATGATCTCGTGCTCTTAACAATTATTTTTAAAATGCTTTAAAATATTTTATTCTGATGTCTAATAACTACAAACCCAGCTTTCAAGAACTTACCAATTATTATTCTACCTGTGTCAACTTACCAACAAGTCAAAAACCTCATTGACATCTTTGCCCCGAATTTCAATGCCATTAATCTCCAGAACTTCATCTCCTTCATGTAAAAGACCACTTTTCTCTGCAGCACCTCCTTTTACTATCCGACTGATGATGACAGAATCCATTTCATTACGAACTGTAGCACCCTAAAAAAATTCAAAATGCAATTTTAAAATGAAAATGCAATTTTGGTTGAACATTTCTTCATTTTAAAGTATGTTTTCTATTCAATAATATTAGTCTTCAGTTATCTTGAGGAAAAAAATGACTTACACAGCTAGATAATTAGGTTTGAAAGCTGACCATTTTCCTCACATATCCTGCTTCGGAAACATTTCATGCATTCAAATTCTAAAATCAAGGGACCTTTTGAAGCATACGACAGAAAAATGTACTTGCTTAACAGCAGCATGAAGACTATGATCGAATTTGTTCTCTATATTCTGGATACTACTCAAAATGATTACACTACATTTAGGTGTAATTAGTGAACATGACATAACTATAAAACTCCTTTTTAAAAATTACATATATAAAGGAATGAATACTAATCTGGTTATTATTCAAATGTTAAATATTGTAGCTACATCCAATGCACATTAAAATGTATTAAACATTAATATTCATTACACGAATTAGAAACACAACTGAAATATATACATTCAAAAAACAGAAATATAAAATACAGAAAAAAGCCTGAAAGTAGACTGAGTTTGTAACATTTTCTCCCAAACTTTTGTCATAACTCCCAATTTCTTTTTTCTGGTAGGGGAGAACACTAAGTTACATAAACTGCCCATGACATACGGCCCTATTTCATTTATCACACTATTCAAAACACAATTTGAGATCAGGATTCAAGAACATCCTCGGAAAATTAAGGCAATAGCAGCAGACTAAGAAGAGACTGAAAAAAGTTTTACACATAAAAGCTATAGAACAAATATTAACATTAAGGGACATATACTTCTAAGTACATGTGAAGTGTATAAGTAATTGTGTTTCAATAGATTTAACTGAATGAAAAAATCAGACTTTCTTATCATTTTTAAAGCTGGGAGAATAAAAAAACACATTACTTGTCCCTTTGTTCCTCAAAAACTATTTTGCAAGCTACTATTTTCATCAAATTATGGGTGAAGAGATGATGAACAAATTTTTCTCTGAATAAGGAGTATGAGGAAGAACATGAAAGAATTCCAAGCAACTGACCTCAACGGAGAGAAACTACTAGAAACATAAAGGAGTCTTCCCCTACCTGCCATACAAGACCCCTGTGTAGAAAGAATCTCACTCAGATCAGAGATGCAGAGTACCTACCAGTGGGATATCTCGAGCCTTTTCTATACGAACTATTTTTACAGTTTCCCCTCCATAGTGGCCAATGCTTTCATAAACTCTCTCATCTGTGACGGGCTCCAGTTGCATTTCCTGCTCAGCCACCTTGTCATGGGCCAGTAGAAGTGCCTGTTTCAAAAAATCCACAGGATTTACAGTAACAGCATGACTCACTTCTCTATAGATTTAAACTTAATCATATACAGAGTGGCAAAAGTAGGTTTACAGTTGTTCGTATGAAAATATTACAATAATAATAATACAAGAATCAACTGTTTTGTGTACTCAAAACTGTAAATCTACTTTTGTCCTACCCCGTAGTATTCTGATCATCAAACCTTGATTTTTTAAAAAATATTTTATTTACTTATTTTTAGAGAGGGGAAAGGAAAGAGAAAGAAAGGGAGAGATTCATCAATGTGTAGTTGCCTCCCGATCGACCCCACTGGGGGCCTGGCCTGCAACCCAGGTATGTGCCCCAACTGGGAATCGAACCGGCAACTCTTTGGTTTGCAGGACCGTGCTCAATGCACCGAGCCACACAAGCTAGGGCTGATCATTAAACCTTTAAAAGAAGTACTATAATTAATGATATACTCAGATGTGTTTCCAAATTTTCCAATTAAGTACAGATGTAACCCTGTGTCTTTCATAGCCAATAGTAAGTAAAGATGTGTTAGGTATAGCAGGGCATATTCTGGGATGGGTTATGAGAGTCTGAAGTAATTATACTGCAAAAAACAAAATCTATTTAAAGGTCCAATGCCTTACATAATTTAAATTTATGAAAAATATAACCAAAAAAGGAGAGGAATTTCTTTTAAATAAGATGTTGTTTCAAATATAGTGTTAATTTTAAATATGAAAATATATATAATCCAATAATCAAAACAGTCTATAGATAATGCCTGAGGTCTCTCCTAGCCCTAATAGACTTTGATTCCAAGAGACTTTAAATGTTGGAAAAACCATACATATAATGCTCTGTCCATTTTCTACCTGAATATGTGGAGCATTCAGCAAAGCAGTTAATTCTTGTCCTTCCTTCTGGTGGACTGGCTTCAAAACAGTTTGCACCTAAGGAACAATAGAAAGATGAATTCTTCCTAGGTTACAGAAAATAGCACCAGCACCAGCACCAGCACCAGCACCAGCACAGGTATTTTTTAAAAAGATACAATTTAAAATCATAAAAACTACTTATAAGACAGACAGACACTAAAAATTCTCAGTTTTCAATCTTGTTATCATAGTTAACAATAACACTCTTTACTTTAAAAAAGCACTAAACAGAACTTTGGTATTTATGCATATGAATGAACTATTTCCTTTTGCCCAACCTACTATAAAAGACTAACAATGATTTTATACTTTTTAATCATGTTTATGCAACTATATATATATATTTTTAAGTATTTTATTTATTTATTTTTAGAGAGGGGATGGGAAGGAGAAAGAGTGGGAGAGAAACATCAACATGTGGTTGTCTCTCATATGTTCCCTAGTGGGGACCTGGCCTGCAACCCAGACATGTGCCCTGACTGGGAATCGAACCAGCGATCCTTTGCTTCACAGGTCCGTGCTCAATCCACTGAGCTACACTAGCCAGGGCTATGCAACTATATTTTAAGTCACAGACACTTTTCAAGTGTTGGAGACTAACAGGATAAATTTATATAAGAGTAATAGAACCACCAACATATAATAGTTACATTAAAACCTTTCCCCATGTGAAGCAGTTCTTACATCCCTAAGATAAATGCCACTTGATAACGATTTTTTTAGCCTTTGTTTTCTCCTCTGTGTAACAGCAGCTAACATTTAAGATTCTCAAAAAATTGAGGTAATCCATACAAACTGCTTAGCACAGTTCTTAGCATATAATTATCAATATATTTCTAGATGTAAGCTACTAATATTTTAAGGTTTCTATATGAATGCTCTTAAGTTGGATGGGCTTCTATTTGGTGAGTGTGGTCAACGTACACTGGTTTACAAAACTATCTGGGGCTTTACTATCGAAGTTGTTATAGTGCAATGAATGGGAAAATAGTCAACATTTGTGTCAAAACAGCTTATTTACCATTAGAATTATATGATCCTGAATGTTTTGATAGACTTTGTACATAAAATCATCTGAGCCTAGTAGGTATTTTTAGGGGTAGAATTCCGACTTTCATTTTTACCTATAACTATTGGTTATCTTTTTTTAAGTCACTTTTGACAATTTATATTTTCTTAGTATTAACCACATACTTAGAATATATAGCACTTTCACACTTAGAAAGTGCCACTAAGTATGCAAGAAAGCTGTAACTGTATTATTATAATTTTTAATCTTTTGTGTCTGCATTCATGCTTTTATTAATGTTACTGATATTCTTTTCTTCATCTAACTTTTCAAAGATTTCTTGACTTTCTTGTTTTGGGTTGGCCAAAAAGTTCATTTTGTTTTTTCAAGGAAAATGGCTCTATTAGTTCTTAGTTGTCTTTACTTTATTTGAAACAATTTTGTTAGATTGTGTTGTGACAACTGTCATATCAGCATGCAGTTAAAAAAAATCACGACTGGTGAATTTTGAGGAGACACTTTAATACTGAAAATGGGAGAAAATAAACGTTTTTGGCACACTATGATTTATATTATTTCAAGAAAGGTAAAAATGCAACTGAAATACAAAAAAAGATTTCTGCAGTGTGTGGAGGTGCTGTTACTGACGGAATGTGTTAAAAGTGGTTTGCTTGCTGGAGGTTTTGTGCTGCAGAGTTCTCGCTGAACGATGCTCCACAGTCAGGTAGACCAGCTGAAGTTGGTAGGGATCCAATAGAGACATTGAGAACCACCACTGTGGGAGACAGTCAACATACTCAAAGTATCCCAATCAATAAAATTATCAGTGAAAATGAAAACTGTGTCTTTTATTAAAAAAAAATACAAACTTTTTGGCCAACCCAATACTTTTCAAAGAAACAGCTTCTAATGTTCAATCTATTGTTCTTTCCATTTAAACAATCTAATTCCTTTTTCTGCTTTAGCTTATTTTCCCTTTTAATTTCTAATCACTTAAGTCGTATGTTCAGTTCATTTGTCTTCAATCTTTTTTCTTCTATCATAAATATTTAAAGGTACAAATTCTGCTCTGTGGACCACTTGCGCCTGAAGATTACAGCATCCATGTTCGCACTGTCTGTGCCTCTGGTTTTCTTCCCTTTTCTATTAACAAACTCAGGTACACACCAAAAAGAGTCCATAATGCAGATAACAAACCAAAATTATCACCATTAATAAAAACATAAGAAGTTAATTCATATGTATTTTTTTTTGTAAAAGTACTCATGATTAAAACAGGAATCCAGAAAATTCTTTAATACTTCTTATGGCTATTTTAAATCACCTTTTATTAATTCCCCTATCAAACCTAAGAGATCATTTTGAGATTTACTCATTGGAGCACAAGTGGATTCACGTAATGACAGTAACAAAACCAGTCTGTCCTCCGGTTTTGGTAGCTAGAAAAATATGCTTCTAGTTGTGGAGTTCTGCATGTATGAACAGCATGGCAGAGCAATGATCTTCTCCAAGAATTCCAGCCCTGGCCGGGCGGCTCAGTTGATTAGAATGTTGTCCCAATACGCCAAGGGATGCATACAAGAATTAAGCACTGAGTACATGAATAAGTAAGACAACAAACAGATGACTTCTTTCTCTCCCTTCCTGATGCTGATTTTTAAAATAGGGTGTCTTTCTTTTTAAAATACTACGAATCTAAATTAACTTAAAATAAAATCCATAGTTCCTGATCACACATCTTCTAATAGCTAGAGGAAGTAATTCAGACGGAGTTGCTCCATAAGGTCACCAGCATTTGATATGGCCAGACTTAAAAAAAAATTATCATTAGTCATTCTGGTGTCCATGCAATAGTATCTCATTCTGTTTTACTTTACTCCACTGGCTAATTATGCTGGACTTTTCAAAACTACTGGATACTTGGATTTCCTCTTTTTGTGAAGTGTCTGTTCAAGTCCTTTGCCCATTCTTTAAAAACTGTGTAGTATTTTTCTTATTCGTGAGAGTTCCTTTGACTGTAAGTTTTTGTCCCACATACTTATACACACACATGTATGTACCTCAATATCTCAATCAAATAATCAAATACCATTTCCTACTCTGCTTGGCTTGCATTTTACTGGATAAGCAAAAAGTTCATGAATTGAAACTTTTTAAAAAAATGTATTTGATTATGCCATTACAGTTGTCCCATTTCCCCCTCTTCATTCCCCTGCACACACCCCTTCCCACCCACACTCCCCCCTTTAGTTCATGTCCTTGTGTCGTAAGTTCTTTAGCTTCTACATTTCCCACACTACTCTTGCCTTCTCCCTTTCTATTTTCTCCCCACCGTCTATGCTACTTATTCTCTGTACTTTCTCCCCCTTCCTCCTCCCACTCCCCTGTTGCTAACCTTCCACATGATCCCCATTTCTGTGGCTCCCCTCCTGTTTAGGTGTCTGCGTAAGTCTGCTTTTGTTTTTGGTGTGGATGTTAGTAACTGTGAGTTTGCTGTCCATTCATTGTCCATATTTTTTTACTTTCCTTTTCTTAGATAAGTCCCTTTAACATTTCATATAGTAAGGGCTTGGTGATGATGAACTCCTTGAACTTGACCTTATCTGAGAAGCACTTTATCTGCCCTTCCACTCTAAATGAAAGCTTTGCTGAATAGAGCAGTCTTGGATATAGGTCCTTGCCTTTCATGACTTGGAATACTTCTTTCCAGCCCCTTCTTGCCTGTAAGGTCTCTTCTGAGAATCAGCTGACAGTCTGATGAGAACTCCTTTGTAGGTAATTGTCCTCTTATCTCTTGCTGCTTCTAGAATTCTCTCCTTCATTTTAATCTTGGCTAATGATGTGCCTTGGTGTGTTCCTCCTTGGGTCCAACTTCTTTGGGACTCTCTGAGCTTCCTGGACTTCCAGGAAGTCTATTTCCTTTGCCAGATTGGGGAAGTTCTCCTTTATTATTTGTTCAAATAAGTTTTCCACTTGTTGCTCTTCCTCTTCCCCTTCTGGTACTCCTATAATTCGGATGTTGGAATGTTTAAAGATGTCCTGGATGTTCCTCAGCCTCTCCTCATTTTTTTTGAATTCTTGTTTCTTCAGTTTTTTTCTTTGGTTGTTTCTTTCTTCCTTCTGGTCCACTCCATTGATTTGAGCCCCAGTTTTCTTCCCATCACTACTGGTTCCCTGTGTGTTTCCTTCATTTCACTTAGCATTGCCTTCATTTGTTCATCTAATTTGCGACCAAAATCAACCAATTCTGTGAGCACCCTGATCACCAGTGTTTTGAATTCTGCGTCTGATAGGTTGGCTATCTCTTGGTCACTTAAAAATATTGGCTCTGGAGCTTTGAGCTGTTCTTCTGTTTGAGTCATTTTTGGTCAGGTGGCACCTGTTTCGTACGGGTGGTGGAGCCTTAGGTGTTCACCAGGGCGGGGCAACCCAGTCGCTGAGTTGTGACACTGTATGTGGGGGCAGGGTCAGAGAGGGAACAATGGCACCTGTTCCTCATTCTCTGGGATTTGCTTCCCCTCTGCTGCCTCCCACAAGCAAACTGGGCCCCCCTGGCGCTGGTTCCCAGGTGGGAGGGCCTATGCACGCTCCAGGACCCTGCGGGTCTCCCCAACGACCTCTCCTGTGAGGTTGGAAGTCTCTCCTGGCACCTTTTCAATTGGTGTTTTAGGCTTTATTGCCTGTCACTGGTGCCCTGAACTGTGTGGTCTGTCTGTCTCACTGCCCACTTTTGCCTAGTTTATCTGCATGCGAATGTGTATCCGCGGTCAGCCAACCACCTTGTGTGCTCTGCTCATCTCCCTGTGCGTCTGGGGTGCAAGCTCCATGCCACCTACACTCCCTGGTGCTCCCGGATCTGCCAGCCACTGCCTTTTCCTGCCGCATTCCCTCTCCTCTGACTGCCAACTCCGCTCCTCTTACCAGTCTGGTTGAATGGTTGTTGGACTTCTGTGGTTCAATTTTCTGTGTTTTGGTTATGTTATTGTTTGTAAATCTTTGTTGTCCTTAATCTTGGTTGTGCGAGGAGGCACAGTATTTCTACCTATGCCTCCATCTTGGCCGGAAGTCCATGAATCAAAACTTAACTTCTCAATCTTTTCTTGATAAAATCACTTTAATGACCAAAAAGCTTGCTTTGTGTTTATTAATAAATATCCTAGGTTGTCAAAGATTTAATACAAATCTCCAAATCTGAAGTTTTCATAGTCTGTATTATCTATTATATAATTCATACTTAACTGATATTTTAAGTTATAAAAGCAATGAACACTCCCTAATAAGACACTCATTCACTAAATTCTTGTGTTTTTTTTCTCTTCCTCAAATTAAGTTTCCACATAAAAAAAACATTAACTGAAGCATAAGGTAATTCCTCTTCCATACTGCACACTAAATAGCTGGAATTATGAATGCTAAAAAGCAAGTCATTAGGCAAAAGGAACATAAGCAGCCTATTTAGTGTCATGCCAATCACAAAACCTCACTTCGCCTCAATATTCAGAAATATGAAACAAAAAGGCTGAATTAGGTGACTCCTAAGGTTTTTCCAACTGTAAAGTAAAGACCAGGAGTACATTTAACCTTCAGTTTTGTTATCAGATTTAACACTCTTCTGTGATGAGCTCTGAATGGGTACTTTTCTCAAGTGTTATGCACCGTAAGTCAGGGCTGCCCAGCTATGCACGCCCAACTCCAGGGCAAGCCACTGAATGTGCAGAACCACCATATACTGTGGCCATGTAGGTTCATCACCTTGTACTCATTTTAAGACCAAGTTCAGCCCAAGGTCACTATCACCCAACATATCCCTCCACCACCAAAGCAATACAATTCCCAAGTATGACTGAAGATATTTTAGGGATGTGAAAGTCAACCTTCAGAAAATCTCCTTGATATGACTTTTGAAATTGCGAACCATGTAATTATATTAACATCCTAAAATTAATATTCAAAATTGATTTTTAAGTCCTTTTTAACCATTTCTTTCCCTCCCAAAGCTTTTACTCTTTAAGCCACTTCTAGTTCTTTGCTTCTCCCAACCCTTAAACGCTTTAAGCTACGTTGCAGCCTTTATCCTCTCTCTCCATCCTTTGTCTGGTCTCTGTCACATTCTTCAGTTGGAGCAATTCTGACCTCTCTTGCTTATCTCACTTTCTTTTCCATCTACTGTTCTATTCAACAAAACAAAGGCCCAGTAGTTAGCGGGACAAAACTTCCTCCTAAAGACAGGGAAGAGAATTACAATTATTTATTATGTGCTCCTTCCAACCGTATACAAGAGAAGTTAAGCTATATTTCTAAGTAAAAATAAAATCAAAGTAATGTTAGTTATTCCAATCTCTGTAAGGGAAGTAATTTTCAGAAAAACCATATAAACTACGATAAGTAAAACTACAGGGGTAATTTCTGAGTAAAAATTTTGCATATTTAATTTTAATAATAAAAGATGAGCACAAAGAACAGGTTTCAACTAGCTCTCTTTTAAACTCTAGCGGATGGAAAATTTCCTTTCTGGGAACAGGTTCTTAGGTCCCACTTTTCTGTCACAGGCGACACTAGACTTCTCTCAGCCCTCTTACCCACAAGCTCTCTTGCCCATCACAGGCACCTAAATGAGGACGTACATTCTGTGCTAACCTGAAAAGTTCCTCAACCTATTTCGTAAGTCCGTAGCTTTGGAGGTCCTTCCCTTCCCCCACCTCACTTTCTGTCCTGTGTCTGGATTCAACGGAATAGATTTACCTGACAGCCTTCCAGGGTTATTAGTTTTTTATAATATCAAAATAATTTAAAATCCTACAATGATGACAAAATGTCTCCCCCCTCAAGATAGGGGATGGCCCATATTTTTTAAAACCTTCAATTTAAAAGATGTGAAACATCTGACATCAATAAGCAGCAGAAACTAGAACTCTCGCTGTATATTAAAATTTAATTATTTTTGACCTTCTACAGTGTTTATAGAGAAGAAACTTCAAAATACAGTCATGCGCCACTCAATGATGACACCTTGGGAGAAACGTGCCATCAGGCAATTTCATCACTGAAACATCAGTGTCCTCACATGAATCTAGATGGTCCATGGGGTAGCCTACTGCTCCTAGGCTACCGGCATGTACAGCATGTGACTGCACTGACTACTGCAGGCAATGGTAACATCACGGTACACTTCCACAGGACTGGCAGTGCAGTGGTTTATTTACACCAGCATCACCACAAACACATGAGTAATGCCTTGCGGTACTGCGTTAGGAAAGCTGCAACATCACTAGGAGAAAGGAGCTTTTCAGCTCCATTATAGTCTTATGGGAGCACTGCCATGTGTGTGGTTCGTTGGTGACTGAAAACTCCTTTCATAAAACACAGTTCTGACTGAAATAAGTATCTATTTTTTCAGGATAAAATGTATGCACGAATTTTTCCTAGCACTCTAAGTTATTATTATGATTAGTAGTACTTAGGTCAAACAAGCCTTATATTCGCGCCAGTATTTTCAATACCACTGCCTTCCTACTGCTAACAGTTAACCTTGAACAAGGCAGCGATACCTTCAGAATACATACCTCTTGTGCAAGATCTTGGGCATTGGAGGTGAGAGGAAACGGAGGACTGGCCTTGTTCATGTGGACTGTGACAGCATTGTGTATCTTAAATGCATTCTGGAAATCTTTATTTTGGACAAGTTGTAAAAGCAGTGAAATATCCTCCTGGCTCTGAGAATCTACCAACGTATGTTGGATATGTTTAAGTGAAGAAAACAAGTCTTCCACTTCTAGCAGGAGAAGAAAAAGGCATCAGTAAGTTAATTTTATGTCTTAATTCAACATAAAAGATAAAATTATTTGAAGCAGTAACAATTTACCTTTTCATAAAAATGTATATATATGAGTGTCAAATTACTGACATTTTATTGATTTTTTAACTAAAAATTATACAACAGTATTTTTAAAAGATGTTTATTTATTTTTAGAGAGGGGATGGAGGGAGAAAGAGAGGGAGAGAAACAATATGTGACTGCCTCTCGCATGCCCTCCCCTATTGGGGACCTGGCTCACAACCCAGGCATGTGTCCTGACTGGGAATTGAACCAGTGACCCTTCGGTTCACAGGCCTGCACTCAATCCACTGAGCTACACCAGCAAGGCAGAATAAATTTTTAGAAAAGTGTTCTACACATAAAACTAATATATAATCATAAAAATAAATGAGGGGAGTAATACAGGCATGAAAAAAGAATTTTAAAATCACCAATAGTCCCACAACTAGAAACAACTTTAAACATCTTACAGCATCTCCTTTTTCCATTTAACAGTACATTTTATTGTTTTCTCAAATCACAGTCTTTAAAAAACATTATATATAATGGCTCTGTGGTATTTTATTACATGGCTAAAACCATAATTTATTATAACCACTACACTAAAGCCAGGCACTCAGGTTCTAATTTTTTGCTACTATTAAATAATAATACGCATTTTAGTACACAGTGATCCCTGCTGCATAAACATGTGAGATTCTGCTGTTTTCTTAAAGTAATTCCTAGAAATAGAATTTTAAAATAAGATTCTAACATTTTAAAAGTCAAACAGCTTTCCAGGGAGATTTTGCTAATTTACATCTTATTAGCAATATTTTTTCCAAAATTCAATAGCACCATTTAAAAGATCTTCAATTTCTTTTCTTTTCCTTTTTTTAAAAAGATTTTATTTATCTTTAGAGGGGAAGGGAAGGAGAGAGGGAGAGAAACATCAATATATGGGCAACCCAGGCATGTGCAGGAATCAAATCGCTGTTCTTTGGCTCACAGGCCTGCGCTCAATCCACTGAGCTACACCAGCCGGGACAGAATCTTCAATTTCTTTAATAGCGAACTTCAAGTTTATTTAAATTTACCAGGGACTTCGTTTGTGGTCCATTAAACTCTTATGAACATTATAAGAGTCTTCTAAAATTATACTGAAAGTTGCAGCATACATAAGTATGTGTGTATGTGCCTGTCAGAGTCTATATGTAGCACATACATTTTTGGGGGGAGGTATTCCAAAGTAATTAGGAACCAGAGGGTGTCTCTTCTCTGTCCCCCAACAGGTAGATATGTGTTTATGTCCACACTTTGTCAAACTCGTTGGAAATGGTTTTCTAATTTTTCCATTTGTCTATTAATTGTATTTGTAGTAGCTTTTATTACTGGACTTTTTATTGTAGAGGATTTCAACTGTTATTTATTGAGAATGATCCCTTCACCCAGGGATTAATTAAGCAAAGACAAAAAGAGACTCATGGACATAGACAATCGTACAGTGATTGCCAAAGGGAAGGGGGAGTGGGGGACAGGTAGAAGTTGGAGATAAAGGGTGATGGGAGGAGACTTGACTTGGGGTGGTACACACATAATACAACATACAGATGATGTACTGTAGAATCATATATCTGAAACCTATATAATTTTATTAACCAATGTCACACCCAATAGATTCATTAAAAAACTAAAACTTAAAACAAAAAACAATCCACCTGCCCTGGCCGGGTAGCTTAGTGGGTTAGTGTCCTGATGCACCAAGGTTGCAGGTTTGATCCCCGGTCAGGGCACATACAAGAAGCAACCCATGAATGCATAAGTAAGTGGAACAACAAAATCGATGTTTCTCTCTAAAATCAATAAATTTAAAAAAAAGAATAACCCACCTTTTCCTGCATGGTTTCTTTCAATGTTTCTGTGCTTATAACTCCTTTCCCTAGGTCATTAATTACTTACATTTTTTGTAGTTTCTCAGGGCTTCTATTTCGTAATGAACTAGAATTTATCATGAAAGCAGATCTGCTTTACCTGTCTTTGCCTTCTCCTCCGCGGTGTCCCTGTTTCTGCCCTCCTTCCATCGTGACTTGCCCTAGGTACCTCTCTGCCTCTCCTGTCCACTCCCACAGTGCACTTGCGTCAGTCTTTCTCACTAGCCCTATGATTCTCCATTTACCTGTCTTTTTCTCTGTCCATGTGGCTCAATCTCCTTATGTCTGTTGTGTCCACCTGTGGGAGTGGAAAGGGAGTCTCTGTTCTTTTGTACCCTGTCCTGTCTTTGTTGTTTGTCTTATCTTTATTACAGGAGAAGGCATCTATGACAGGACTGACTTAGCTGCATCTACCTGGGTTTTTAAAATTTCCTCTGAAGTTATGCAGAACACCGGAGAACTTAGGTGGCTTTTTAAGTAACAGGTAACATAATTGCAGCATCAGAATGAGACATTTCCCTAAGTGTGTAGAAAATTAACTGTTCCTGAATAATAAGTATTTGTAAAGTGCTTTTAAACATGTACCATATACAAAGAAAGTTTTTTTAAACCTGTAACTAAATATTCTGACCTTTGAAATTTAGAATTTTTATGAAACTAAAACATGAATAAGAACGTCAAACTGAGAATCCTTGAATTGATGCTGCTAAAGATTATTTTGTATTATATCATACTTAGTATCAAAGAAAAGCCCCTTTGTCAGAACTCCATTCAGAATTTTTGAACAGAAACTCCGTAAAGACAGTGAACTCATTTTATCATCATCAGTGTTTTGAGACTAATGCTGTAGGTACTTGATGCTTTCTATGTGATCTTAAAATTGTTATTGGGCAGAGGGAGCATCATTTTAATGTTCTTTAAATTGATGAACTTGTAAATATATACTAATTTCATCTGAGGGTTTGCATTATTTGGTATTTCATATTTTCTCTTAAATATTCATTTGTTTCAGCTGTATATGGTTTAGTCCCTATCTTCCTATTAAGCTACATATATTTCATAAAGTTTAAAAAACTCTTCTGAGTGTCTGGGAACTTAATCTGTTCTGCTTCTTCATTAAACATTTTTAATGAAAACGTATTTGAACTCGAGGGATGAGAGAACGTGGGGCAGCGTTCCAGCCTAAAATGCTATCCGGAAAATTGGTCATGAAAGCAGATACGGAATTTATCTGAAAACGGTCTATGTAAATCCGTTACCAAGTTTGCTTTGCTGCTTTGCTACCCGGGTTAGTGCAACACATCAAAGGTGCTTTACAACATTTCTGAGAAGATACGTATAGCTTCTACATTCACAGAAATCACAGTTTTGATTTCTTTCGCTGAACCTTTTCAATGTATGAGGGGGGATGCCCCCTCAAAATCTGGAATTATCTTCTGAAGGGCAGGCCCCTTGTAGTACAGGCCTTCCCTGCTAGGTGAGTGTTCTAGGAACCCATCTCTAGCAGTGTAGCAGCTGGCACGGCTGTGAGAGGCTGCATCAGCTTTAGGGAACTTTCTGGAAGACTCTTTCAATGCACTTGCCCATTTCATGATGGGGAATTTACGAGCACACCTGCCCACACTGTGCTGAGTGGTTAGCAGTTTTTGACCAAAAACGGCATGATGCCCCACTCCCTATTCACCCGATCTCAATCCGAGGGACTTTTTTTTCGTTTCCCCAGATGAAAAAAGTCCTCAAAGGGAAACATTTTGCCGAAGTGGAAGAGGTGAAACAAAAAAACGGCAGAAGCACTGAAAGACATCAGAATCGATGACTTCAAAAACTGTTCTGAGCAGTAGAAAAAAATGTCTTGATAGGTGTAGTGCATCAAATGGAGAGAACTCTGAAGGTGACTGAAATTGATAAGAATACACAATTTTTTATAAATAAATTTCAGTTTTTTGGGTCCCCTCCTCATACCACCTAGTACACTACTGTAATGTTGGAGTTGAAATAAAATACTCAGAAAATATTTAAAGCATAAGAAACTTGCTTAAAATAGCATAAGTAAAATACATCAATATTATAAAAGTAGCAAGATTATAAAAAGTACATAAAAGAAGTAATACATTCATCATATGCAGTATATGTGAAAACATGCACAAACACAGTTAACTAAAGGAAATTTCTCTCACAGATTCACGGTAACACACCGTATTTTTTGGATTATAAGATGCCCCTTTTAACCACATTTTTTGCTTCAAAAATTTTTTCCCTATTTTCCTCCTCTAAAACCTAGGTGCATCTTATGGTACAGTCTGCAGACACACCTAGGTTTTAGAGGAGGAAAATAGGGGAAAATTTTTGAAGCAAAAAATGTGGTTAAAAGGGGCATCTTATAGTCTGAAAGATACGGTAACCAGAATGTGTAAGCTTCTCTAAATATCTGTTAGTGCACATTACATGCTGCTCTACTGGGTGAAAAGCTATCTCAGGACTGCTTTTCTACAATGGAAAAATAATGTTGCAATCAAGACCTGCAAAAAATTTATCTTTTATCATTTCCTTCGTGTGGCAGAGCAGCACTGCCTTAGAAGCTGGAGAAATGAATCCTTCATCCAGGTGCCATTTTTTGAGTACGACATCATTTTCTCCATGTGTAGAGATTTGATCTGAATTTTGTGTGTCTCAGGTTTTGATGGGGCTTTTTGGTTTGTTTTTATTTTTATTGGGAAAAGTTTTTCAGGGTTTTTAGAAGGAGTGCATAAAATAATACATGCATATAATATGGTATTGTTCTATATCTGAAATTCAGGACAAATAGACATTTGTAGTTTTTCAATAATGTTGGTGATATTTCATTGTAAAACTGAGCTTCAGTGCAAGTGACTTTAATTTAGTCTGGCAACACTGATTGATGTAAATCTGGAGATAACTACTAAGAAAAGATAATTTCAGTGAAACAGGTTTTTTCTAAGAACAAAAGTGTAAACAGGATTTAACAGAGGTGCCTGAAGTTCTAAAAGATGATAATTAACAAGTTTAAATTGGTTTTAATGCTAACCCAAAAACTTGAACCCTGAGCGCAGTTGAATTTGCTCCTGTTTGCTGCACTGGCATGGTGCCGACGTTCTCCCAGAACCCACTGCTACATGCTGGGCCATCAGCCTTGTTGGGGTCCAGCTGTGCTCTTCTGCTTTCTAGCCTTCGTGTGTCTATAGAGCTCGCTTCCCTGACTTCCGGAGTGAAAGACAATTCCAGTTTGACCCTGAAGATTGTTTTCCTGGATTTTAAACTGTCCTCTAGGTATTTGGTAGAAACTCTTTCCAGTTTCCATCATCTTCTCTAACATTTCATATAAGACTTAAAATCTTTATTATTTATGTTAAAAGAGAGGATATATCACCTAAAGATAAATCATTCATATTTGGCTTTGAGGTACAATTTATCAGATAACTACAAATGAAGTCCACAAATCTACCCCCTGAACTCTCTACTCCTCTTTGGGCCCTCTCCTGGCAGCCTAAAATATAAAAGAAAGGAGACTAAAATCAGCAACAGAAAGTAATCACCAACGTTGCTCTGTCTGAAAATTCTATCTTCAAACACACAAGACTCTGGGCAGCCACGTAGGAGAACGCTTTAGCTCTAAGGGTAAACAGTAAAACTCCCCAGGGAGGCTAAGGAATCTCCATCTCGAGATCTTTCAAAGCAATGGAGATAACCATCTATCCTGGATTAGCTTGCTTAATTTTACTTATTGCTATCATTTACCCCACATGAAAATGCTAGCCTACCATTAAGATTCTTCAATTTTGTTGTTTAAATGGTATCAATTCTTTTAGCCTACGCTCAGAAATTTCTAGATTTCAACCAACTTCATGACTTTTTTCTGAACCATTTTAAGATTTCTTCTTTATCTCTAAACTTTAGAGTCAAATGGAATATTGAGATCGGGAACTTGATATTATGGAGTATGAGAAAATGACATCAGTTTCCAGCATATCTTATCTGCTGAATCAAAATTAGAACTTTCATTCAGGAAGTCTTTCCTTAAATATGAGTAGTCTCTTTTTCTCTTTCTTTTTAAACTTAAGAATATAAAATTTAGATCTCTGAACTTTGGGTTTTAGTGGACTAGGTCAAACTGAACTTATTAAAAATAAGCAGAAGCTCATGAAAGAGCCTGAACAGTGATTACTCATTAACAAACTGGGTTACAAATTACGAACAAACACAAGTACATAAGCAAAAATAGTTGAGTGAGACAGCAGGGCCAAAACCTTACCCCCAAGTATCATAAGC
This sequence comes from Carollia perspicillata, assembly GCA_004027735.1. Classification (NCBI taxonomy): domain Eukaryota; kingdom Metazoa; phylum Chordata; class Mammalia; order Chiroptera; family Phyllostomidae; genus Carollia; species Carollia perspicillata. The sequence continues at coordinate 1,374 of PVKM010026750.1, read as the reverse complement.
CAATGGCAACTGTCACTGACGTGACTACAATTCAATCAAGTACAAAAGCTGCATGGTTTTCCTCTGGATGAAACTGAAATGGGTTCGGTAGGAGGAAAAAAACACTCCAAATACGGAGTCAGAATACCTGGGGCCTTCTTATGGCTCCGCCATCTATTCGGTTGCATTATAGGTCTGTCAGTAGACAACCCACTTCAAGTCTGAGACTTTTTACAAAATGAGGGGGTTTGACTAGGATAGTATTTCTCAAACTTCTGTTGGCAATTCATTAAAAAACATTTTTTATTTTGCAACCCAGTATACACATACCTCTTGAAATGAAAAGTTAATGAATACTTATATGTAATATAATATGCTTTAATATTTCCTATCTTACTCTAGTTCTTCAGAAAATTACTGGTTGATAGGATAGCAAAAATTAAATGACATGTAATAACAGTAACAAGGATGTAGAGAAACTGGAACCCTCACACACTGCTGGTAAGAATGTAAATTAGTGCAGATACTCTGGAAGATACGGCAGTTAAATAAGAAGTTAAACACAGAATTACCATACAATTCAGCAAGTCCCCTCCTAAGTATATATCCAAAAGAATTAAAAATAGGTCTTCAAACAAAAAATGACAGCCCTGGCCGGATGGCTCAGTTGGTTGGAATGCTGTCCTGTACACTGAAAGGTTGTGGGTTCAATTCCTAGTCAAAGCACATACCTAGGTTGCGGGTTTGATCCCTAGCCAGGGCATGTATGTTTCTCTCTCCCTCTCTTTCCTCCTCTCTATCTAAAATCAATGAACATATCCTCGAGTGAGGCTTAAAAAAATTTTTTTACATGAAGATTCATAACAGTACTATTCCCAATAGCCAAAGGGTGGAACAACCCAAATGTTCCATCAATGGATGAACGGATAAACAAAAAAGTGGTTTATCCATACAATGGACTATTATCTAGCTATAAAAAGGGATGAGGTACTGGTTCATGCTGCAACACAGATGAACATTGAAAACATCATGCTATGTGAAAAAAAGCCAGTCATAGAAGGTTACATACTTTGTGATTCAGTTATATGAATGAAAGGTCTCAAATAAAGAAACCCACAGACAGAAGTGTTGTCAGAAGTTAGGGGAGGGGAGAATATGAAGTGACTGCTAACAGATACAGTTTGTCTTTTGGGGGTAATGAAAACACTCTGGAATTATATAGTGGTGATGGGCACAAAATCTAGAGAATATGCTAAAAACTCATGAACTATACATTTTATAAGAGTGGATTTTATGACATGTGAATTACACCTTAATGAAGCTGCTGTTTAAAAAATGAAATTAAAAATTACTGTTTAAGATCCACAAATTAGTTTCATGGACTAGAGAATGAGA
>PVKM010026749.1:0-19164 GCA_004027735.1 Carollia perspicillata | reverse complement strand
GCATGCTGGTCTCTCTCTGGTCCGAGGTGCCATGCAGACGGGGCATCCTGCACTCAGTAGGTGAAAGGACCATGTGCAGACAAGGGAGAAAACAAAACGTGTCCCCCAGGATCCTGGAGGCCTGTCCCCATCTTCCGGAGAGCACACATTTGTTATTACCTGACACTCTTGGACGGCGGGGGAAGCAGAAATGGTCCGTCCTTTAGCTGGCTCCAGTGATGGCCAGGCCAGTAGGGGATGAGAGAAAGCCACAAGCTCCACCTAGGGGGGCCGGCACTGAGGATCCTCAGGGAAATCTCGGGGGCAACGATGCCAAGGACACAGATCTGCAGGGAGGGAAGCTGAGACGAGGGAACCTCGGCAACAGTGGTCCAGCATCTGACCCGCTAGGACAAGCCTGGGGGCTGAGGAGCAGCTGCACCAGCCAGAAGGGAGGCCAGGCCGGCTGGCCAGAAGGAAGAGAAGTGACAGAGGTTGAGCTGGGTCATGCAAAGCCTTGAGGGCCATTCTCAAAAGTCTGGACTTTATCCAGAGGCAACTGAGGGTTTCTGAACAAAGCAATGACATGCTCAGAGCTGTATGGAGGCTGGAGGCTCTGTTCTCCCCAGACGAATGCACCTGGAGGGGCTGAGGATGGAGATGGCCTGTCAGGGACTCAGCGGGATGCCCAGCAGGTGAGGCTTGTCCATGATAATGGTGAAGCCAGGCTCATGCAGCATTCGATGAGCCCTCTGTGGGAAGTTCGAGTTTATACCTTGTGTACAGCTATGCAGGGGGATGGCACAGAACAGCTGGGGGCTGTTGGATTTCCTAAACGTATGAGCGAGTGAACAAGTGAAAGTTGGTGGACAACTCTAACCCCCCGTCCTCACGTTGCGTGTTGAATGCATTCGGCTGAATTGCACTGGATAATCAGTTCAGTGGGCTGGAGTCTGACCTCAGGCCCCCTTTGGAGCTGCACAGAGCTTTATTTGATAGGAGTTAATGGAGCTCCCGCGATGAGCACAGAATGCTAAGAAGAGGGGGGGAACACAGGTAAGGGGCAAGGCGCAGGGCCCTGGTCTTGCAGAAGGAGGCCTGGCCCCACAGCCTCAAGTCTATCCCTGCAAGCGCCCCTCCACACCTCTCCCGAATCCCCCCACAGCAAGCCCTCTCCAGCTGGCTACAGCCTCTCTCCCGGTCCTGGAATTAATAAAGACTGAGCAGACTGCGGTTTGCAAGTCTGAAAGCCGGTTCCTGCCCACGTCATTGCCCTGAGACAAGTGGGGCCCAGCTCCTCCCCAGCACCCCATCCTTCCCCCTTCCTGGGAGGAGGCAGGCATGCAGATGTACCCCCGGGTCTCCCCTCCCTACCAGCAGGGACATCCAGGCACTGAGCCTCAGACCCTGACCCAGAGCAGCCTCTACCTCCCCAACAAGGGCTAGCTCGGGCTCTCGATCTCCATCAGCTACCCCCAAAACACCCTCGGACATAAGAGTCGCACACTTGCAGTATAAACAGCTGTAAGGCAATTCCTCCGGCATGCCCACCCGTCCCAGACCCCTGGAGCGCCCACCACCTGAGAACAGGAAGAGAACCGGGGTGCTGAGGTGGCCTAGGAGGGAGCCTGGCCCTAAAGCTACTGTACAAACAGGAGTGGAGCCTGCAGAGCTCGTGGCAGTGATGGCGGCATTACAGCCCGTACCAGCACCCGATGAGTACAGAGAATTTTGGATCGAGCAGGCACAGTACAGAAACATACAACCACATGTCATTTATGTTTGCAATACCCCTCCGAGGGGAGGATAGTAATAACCACTTGACAGATGAGGAGACCGGAGCTCTCCAAAGAGGTGACCCCACTAGGAAGTGCTAGAACCAGAACCGAGGCCTAGTCCCAAGTCCCCAAGCCCTTTGGCATCTCCACTTTTGGCCGCCCCTGGTGGCCCTCCAGACTGTCACAATGCTCCTGGCCAGAGGAGGGGTCATTTAATTCCTTCCCTTGATGCTGTGGCTGTGTCCTCCCCTCATTCTCCTTCTGGGTGAGGAAGGTGGGGAGAAGCTCTCAGATCTTGTGATCTCGACTGTCCCCCTCCCAGGCTGTGATGAGGGCAACTTTCCCCCTCCTACCCTGTGGCTCCCAAATTTCTTCCCTCCCCTGAACCCCCAAATCCCCAGGGTCCTCATCCTGCCCAGTTACTCGGGTATAACCCTGGTCCTTCTGGAAATGCCGGTCCCAGCTGTTTCAGCACAGGGCCGCCCCCTTCTGGCCACCTGAGGAATGTCGGCTCTGAGCAGTCTGGGGCGGTAGAGAACCAGCAGTCTGGGAGTTCCCGTGTCAGTCCCGGGGGGCTAGCGGTGCTCAGTGTTGGGACGGGTGGGGGCTGAGTGGTAAAGGGAGGCTGGATCACCTATCAGTCTTGGCGGGCTCCCCAAACCCCTGTTCTCCCACAGGCACCTTGGGGGTCCAGCCTGACCTTTGCCAGACACTATGGCCTGCACAGACTGTGACTTTGATCCACGTAAGGGGAACCCCTGTGGTGTGTCAGGGTCTCCCACATGTCCCCTAAATGCCCCAGGAAACAACACCAACATGGTCTCAACTCCCAGGCCATTCCCTTGTGCAGCCCCTCACCCTCTGCAGCAGGGACCACAGAACTGACAGAAGCCCCCACCCACCCAGGCTTCAGGTGGGAGGCTGTGACCTCAGCTCCTGCAGAACTGAACCATGTACTGTGTCAGGGTCCCCCTTCCAGCTCCCAGATGCCTTGGGCGATAACAACAATGTGATTTTACCTCGCAGGCCATTCTGCCTGTAGCAACCTCAACCTCTGTAGGCACCGGCCCTGGGCAGGAGCCCCCAGACCTGTCCAACACCCCACTTCCCCAGCTTTAAGCAGGGCCTGTCTCAGGCCAGGCCTGGGGGTGTTGGGGAAGTCTGGAGGGCCAGGGTGGGGGCAGAGGCGCGGGACAGCTGGCCTGTGTCCCCACACTGGGCCCGGGGCCCAGCCGGAGGGGCGGGGGCCTGGCCACTTGGGCCTTGGCTGGGGCTGGATTTTTTGGCCGGGCTGCAGGGCCCTCCCTCCTGCTTCCTCTCCCGAGGGCTGTCCTGGCAGAGGCCCCCCTCACACTTTCTGGCGGGAACAGGGCCAGCAGTGAGAGAACAGCCACACAGGGAAAGCGAGAGAGAGAGAGAGAGAGAGAGAGAGAGAGAGAGAGATGAGGGGAAACTGTGTGTGTGTGTGTGTGAGTGTGTGGACGCGCACGCGTGAGCGAGTGTGTGTTTTAAGGAAAAGAGCCCACAGTCCAGTCCACTCAGACCCAGCCTGGGAGGCTTGTGAGCCGGCCTTTCGTAATTGCCCCCCTCCCCACGGCCCCCTCCCCCAGGCCTCCCCCTTCTCAGGCCCTCCTGCCCGCCCTCTCTCCCTCCCTTCTTCCCTCGCAGCCGAGGAGGCAGCAATTACGCTTTGGGGATAAAACGAGGCGCGGAGAGCAGGCTGGGGCATTTCTCCCTGAGATGGCGGGTCCGACAGCTGCAGCCCTGCGGCCCGGAGTCCTCCTGCTCCTGCTGTCCATCATCCACCCCTCGCAGCCTGGAGGTAGGCCTCACCCTGTCCCCGGAGCTGCCCGCAGATCCTCCATCCTCCCGGCCAGGTGTCTGGGCTAACAGATGAGAGGGTGCCCTTCACCCCCGGCATCCTCCAGGGGTTCCAAGGCAGGAGCCCGGCAGTCACTAGATCCTTATAGCCTCCCCTCCCTGGACCTCGCCCATTCTGAGGTGGAACCTGTCACTTAGATACCCCACGATTTGGGATGGTCCCAACAGTGACCAGGTTCTGCTGCCCTGAGAGGACCAAGGGGCTCCTGCTCTGTCTCTGCTCTGTCGGGGCACTCTCCCAGTGGGGGCGTTGGGAGCCTGCTGCGGAAGGACCAGGCACCGGCAGTGTGCATACCTGTGGACCCAGCCCAGTGAGCACGTGTGCCCTGCAGGCAAGGGAGCTGTGTTAGCGGCCAGCCACAGTGAGCTATGTGACTCCAGCAGGTTCCTTGTCCCCTGGGAAGTCAGGCACCCCTCTGAGGGAGGTCAGGGTTAGTTGATTATGGGCTTGCCGGTTGGAAAGCTGCTTCTGTGGTCTGTCCCTGGCAAAAGGGGCTGGGACTTCTGAGTGTGCGAAGTGTGTGTGCACATGCACACACACGCAAACAGAAATGACTGTGTTGCATGCTATTGCACAGGTGTGTGTGGGTGTATATGCCCAGAGACATCACCAAATAGTGGAGGAGGTTTCTGGGATAAATCTCTGTTCACAGGCTCATCCCTGGACAGGTGTGTGTATATATGTGTACACGTGTGTACACTGGTATGTTTGGGGGAGGAGGCTGCAGGGTAGGTGAAAGTGCCTGTTGGCATTCACAAAAGTCTGCCACCTGACAGACGTGCACACATGGGAGATCTGGTGTCCAGGTGTGTCCTCAGGTGTGGGTTGTCTCTGTGCACGTGATGGTGCACGTGAGAGTGTGTGTGTAGCAGTTGTAGCGTGGAATACAAGGGAGGACGGGGAGGCTGGGGAAGGTGTCTACCTCCTGGCAGAGGCAGTGTGGCCGATGGCAGAGGCTGGAGTCAGGACTGCCTTGGGGTAGTCCTGGACCATCTAGGGTGTGTCCTGCCCCAGACCCCAAGGGTCTCCCCATGGGGACGCTACACATTTTGGGGGCCCCTGGGAGGGACACACCAGGGACCCCTGTAGGTGCTCCTGGCCATGGGCCGAGGGGGGTGAAGGCTTAGGAGCCATGTGGGGGTGGCCTGGGCCAGGGTCTGGTCCCTGTGACAGTCCTCCTTGCCATGAGAACTCAACTTCAGTGGGGACCACCATGGTGGGCAGATGGGGCGGGGGAGCAGGGCCAAGCAGGAGGGCAGCAGCTGTTTCCGTGAGATTGACCGTCTGGACAGGGCTGCTGGGAATAGGGGCTTCCTGCACAGAGGTCATCAGCTCCCAGCCTGACCAGCACTGTGGGGCGTACATGCCATCGGATGGGGCCCAGGGGTGGGGAGCGAGACAGCCCAGAGGACCAGCACCCCACTGTCTGAGAGCAGCAGCTCTGGACCTGCCTGAACCGCCCCCTCCAAGGTGTGGCCCGGAGCACCTGCCTACCTTCTCAGAGCTCCCTCCTAGAGCACGGCAGTTAAGCCCCACAGGAGCCCTGACAATTAAGAATTGCCAGCTTCACTTCACAATGGGGAAACTGAGGCACAGACTGGCTATTGCAGCCCCAGGAGCTTTAGTACCAGCCAGCTCTCTGCCCTAGGCCAGAGGATGAGGGGGTGGGGGCCAGGTGCTAGGCAACATCGGGGGAGGTTCAGGCCTAGGGCTGAGTCCTCCAGGGCGGGCAAGCCCTAGGGCAGAAGGCACCCTCTCCTTGTCCCCTCATGACACTGGGAAATGCTCAGTTGGCCTTGTTCTGCCCTTGCAAACGTAAATCACAGCTCTGTCCCAGGTGGTAGAATTACTCCTGGGTCTAAATAAGGGGTGCGTGATCCATGAGGTCCTTAGGGGTTTGTGCCCAGAGCCTGCCAAAGTCTAGAGAGGTCAAGGAGTGGGAGGGGCTGGGACACACATGCACATACAGAGCCACCTGACTGGCTGTCCTGGGGGAGCCCGGCGGCCCCCCACCCCAAGACAGTGTCACCCCCATAGGTTTCCCAGCTCCAGAGAGCCACACTACCAGTAGAGGCAAGAAAGGGGCTCCCCAGGATAACTGTGTAATGGAAAAGGTTGTCTAGACCCGGTTCGAATGAGTCAAAAGTAGCTTTGAGGACCGGGTGTCCCAGACTCCCATACCATTGGGGTGGGGGGGCGAGAGAGAGAGAGAGAGAGAGAGAGAGAGAGAGAGAGAACTAAATTAGGCATCTCCCATCCCTCAGAAATATTATCAGGGTTTTTTAATTTATTCTGGAACTGAGGATGATTTGGAAGGTGGGTTTTGAACACTGGCTGTATATTTGGGTTACCCAGGGGATTTTAAACAATTCTGATGTCAGGGTCCCCCTCAAAAATTCCTGTTTCATTTGGTCTGTGGTGGGACCCTGACATGGTTCTGTCAGTTTTGTCAAAGCTGCCCAAGTGACACCAGTGAGCCTCCAGGGCCGAGGACCTCTGGCTTAGGGGTTGATCTGCTCTCTGAGTCCACGAGGCCAATGCAGGAGGGCAGACGTGCCTCGCGGGCAACGGGGACTAGAGTCCTTCACTGGGAGGACAGATTGTTTTTGAAAAGCCCTTGGCAGCCTTTCTCCAAACAAGCAGCAAACAGCTTCGTGTGGTCTTATCTGCTCCCCAGGCGGGCCCTTTGGACTTGGGCTTGGCAAAAACCCCTACCAGAGACCGCTTGCCCACTGCTTGCTCCCAAACAGCCTTCTCCCAGATCTTTGAACTTGGAGCCCAGGCCCCAGGCAGAAGGCCCTGTGTGCAACTGGGTCCAGCTCCGAGTCCTAGGCCAGGCACTTAATTTCACTGGCTCTTGGTTTTCCTGGCTGGAAAATGGGGAGAAACGTCCCTGCCCTGTTATCTCCTAGGGCTGGTGGGAGGCTCCAGCGATGCAACATCTGTCAAAACTGTATCAAATAAGAGAACTGTGGGAATGTAGATTTTTAAAATGATGTATCTTCTTATTTAGAATTTGCTAACGTGGGCTGATCAACCTTTGTAATTAGAACATTTATAAGCTTTCATTTCCCTTTTGCCATGTTTCATCTAGTGGGGAGCAGAGTGCAGTGACGGGGGAAGCAGCCGGGACTGAGGCAGGGGGTGCCCGAAAGCGTTCCAGAGACCCCAGGAAGGCTTCACGAGGAAGCAGAAGTGACATCTGAGTTAGACCTTTAAAGAAAGGTCAATGTTTAAAGGGCTATTATTGAATGACAGGCGAGCCTCAGTCTATGGGGCGCCGGGAGGCAGAATTAGAAAGACAGAGGGGCAGATTGTCTCGTGATAGGAGGAAGGCCTCTCTGCAAGCAGAGCGGACAGCGTCAGGAAGTGGTGATTTTCCCATCACTGGAGGCGTGCAAGCAGGAACACCAGGGGATGTTCGCAGAAGGAGGCTTCAGCCCAGGCCAGAAGACTGTTATGATCTCTGAGAGTCTAGGATCATGATTCCAAGATGCAAGAGACAAGTTCGCCCTGGACTAGCCGGTGAAATAAGCCAAACCCACATAAAACAAGACAAGCGCGCAGCAGGCCAACCGTTCTGGGCCAGCTAAACAGTGAGAATCACAGGCTCGGAAAAGGCAGCGGGGAGAATTTGAGCTCAGTCTTGATGGAAGCGTAGGACTTGGAGAGAGGAGAAGGCATTCCTGGCAGGAGGACCTGCTCAGGCCGAGGAGTGAAGATGACCCACTGGAGCCCGAGAAGTGACTGCTGCCTTCTCGTGGGCCCGTGCCGGCTACTGTCTCATGATATTCTCACCTCTCCTGCACCTGAAGAGAGAGGGCCGGGCAGGGACCCTTTACACCCACTAAGCCTTCTCTATTTCCTCAGTGCCGAACGGGGATCAAAACCCACAGTTCCCTGGGCTGTCGTAGCTCAGGCACGGAGTTTGGCACAGGCTGTTGGGATTTGAATCACGGGGGTGGAGGGGCCGCGGGGAGAGGAGCTGGGTAGGCGCTGGCGAGAAAGGAAGCAGAGGAGGAGCCGGCGGGCCGGGGAGGGGCTGAGTCACAAGCAGGTGTGGGACAGCAGAACCCCAGGAGAGGAAGTGGGGGTTCATCCAGGCCCAAGTGCTGCTAGACCAGGCCAAGCGGGGAGAGCCCTCGGCTGCTTGGGGATAGAACAGGTCGGACCCAGACCCGCAGGCAGCGTTTTTGCTTCCCTACCACCTGATGTGCCCACTGTTTATTGAGCACCCACTGTCCACTCAGCCCCAGGCCATGTGCTACGCAGGGCCGTGGATACAAAGAGTCACCATGTTTTTTGTGTTGGGTTTTTTTGTTTTTTTTTTTTGAGAGATTAACTGTCTGTCAGGTCCAGGGCAGGACAGGAGTCTCTTAATTGAACCATTTGACAACTCGTAGCAACTTTTGCACGGCAGTGACTACCGGCCCCGCATTGCTGAAAAGGAAACTGAGGCTCAAAGGGGTTAAGTGACTGGCCCAAGGTCACACTGATGGTAAGAAGTAGATGGCACTGATGGCACAGCCAGGAGTAGAGGCAGATGGTCCGTCCTGAGCCTCTTGCTCCCTCCACCCCTCAACGCTGCTCCCGAAGTCGGTGCTGGACCTAGAGAGGAGGGAGCAAGGCCGAGGCAGAGAAAGGCCTGGAGCGCACCCGGGAAAGGACGTAAGAGGCAGTTCTCAGAGCTGGAGGCCAGAGCCGGGGAAGGCAAAGGCATCAAAGGCTCGATGCGGCCCATGTGTGTGCTTGGCAGCGGATGACAGGGCTGCAGCACTCACTCCCCGCGGGCCCGCCCTCCTGGGGCCACCACTTCGAGCCCCGAGGCTTTGACCAGATTTCTTGCACACTCCAGGCCTGGAGTGTGGTTCCTGGGGGACCGCAGGCCCTGGGGACGGGTGGTGGCGCCAGGACATTGGCAGGGGGTGGCTGTGACAGCTTGGCATCCCCTGTCCTACTGGCCTGTGTCTGGGGCTGACAGGGCCCTGGGGCCAACGGGCCAGCTGTGCAGCATCGCCAGGGCACCGAGGCCAGATGTCTGTCCCTGAGGCTTTAGGATACACCACAGAGCTGACCAACACTGTCCCCCAGCCCTGCCCGTGCCCTTGTTGGCAGGGTGGTGCTGGGGCTCCGGCTGGGGTATCAGCAAGGCAGCTTGTCAAGGTCGGGGCCATTCGGAGGCGGTAGAATTAGGGCCCAGTCTGCAGCAGAATCATCTGTTGCCATGACCAGGCCTGGGGCTGGGGCCCGGCCGCACAGCATTCCCCAGTGAGAGCTTCACTGCTCTGTGGGGACTGAACTCGTGATCTTGGCTGCGCAGACAGGCCCTGGCCTGGCCAGTGAATTAGCTTTTCCTTAGGAAACTATTCACTTTGCTCATTCATGGTGTCCCCCTCTGGGGCTCGGCGCCTCCTAAGACAGCCCTATGTCAGGCAGCCAGAACCCCACCCATCCACTGTTGCCCAGTGGCTGAGGACGCTGACCTCACGCCGTCCTATCAGTGTGGGAATGGCTGCATTTTTACTGGCAGCGGCTGCATTTCCTTACCGCTCACTTACAGCCCGGCCTGCTCTCCCACAGCCCTGGCCCCTGCCCATGCTGCTCAGGGCTGGAGAGAGTTGGCTGCCCAGTGAAAGGCGCTCAAACCCAGCCTCACGCCAGGCCTTCTCCAGGGAGGGAATTGTCTGGGTTTGAATCCAGGTTCCATCTCTTTCCAGCTGTGTGGCCCCAAGCATGTCCCTTAACTTCTCTGAGCCTGATTTCACATCTGTTGAGGTGAAGATAGTAATCCCAGCCCTTCCCACTTCACAGGGTCACTTTGCAGAGCATGAATAAAAAAAAATGCTTTGAAAACAAAAATTGCTTTGTGGACGTGCAATGTTATTATTATAATGGTCAGCATTATTGTTACCATGTTTGTATTAGTTCTGGCTAACAGGGAACTCTACCTACTTCCTTTCAGGGGTCCCAGGGGCTGTTCCTGGAGCCATCCCTGGAGCCATCCCTGGAGTCGTCCCCGGAGTCGTCCCCGGAGTGGTTCCTGGAGCCATTCCTGGAGTAGTTCCTGGAGCCATTCCCGGAGTTCCTGGAGCCATTCCCGGAGCGGTTCCTGGAGGAGTCTATTACCCAGGTAATGTACTCGAAACTTCCACACAGCCAGGTGAGGCAGACTGCGAGTGCCTTCCTGAGAGGCGCACGTTTCGACCCTGCTGAAGGGGAGAATGTCGTCATGCCTACCACAGAGGACCCACAAGTCACTCCTACTTAGAAAAGCAGTGTACATGACACCATTCCACACCTGTTAAGAGCATAAATCTTCCGCAAGATGAAACAGTGCTTTTGAGGCTCCAGGAAAGTGGGCGTCTTCACGCCTTCCTGCCATCCACGGTCTTCACGCCATTGACCTCACTCTTGGAAATCCACTGAAAGGAAATAATTGACGAGGAGAGAAAAGGAAGGACCTGCAGCAAGGTTCCTGGGAGTGGTGTTTGCAAAACGTGAAACAAGAACCCACCTGACTAGAGGGTGTGGTGGAGAAAAGCTCTGAAATATTACCCCGTTACTAAAAAGTATGAGTAGGTTATCTGTTGTGCAACATGGTGAAGTGCTTTTCAAGTAAAAACAATATAAAAGCAACAGTCATGTGCAGGTGGAGACTGGGAACCCCCCCACCCTCACCAGGAGAAAACGGGCAGGATGTTGGAGCAATGCCATCAGAGGGCCATATTTTCCTTTAATTCAGGGGGGAAAGCATAAGGCTTTAATATAGATTGAAAAATCAAGGTAATATTTTCAATCCAGAGTTGACACGGACGTGAGGGCAGCTACCAGCACACTCTCAGGCACAAACTGGCACAGGACGACTGGCCTGATGAGACAGAGGAGGACCCTGAGGCTCCCAAAGTTAAGGCTTGCCCGAGGTCATGTAGCTAGGCAGCGGTGGATTTGACCGCGGGTTGATGGGTGGCTTTCTGGCAGGGGCACTGTTGTTTTTCTTCTTTCTCTCTCTCTGTACATATACTGTGTGTGTGTGTGTGTGTGTGTGTGTGTGTGTCCCGCTGGGACTGGCCTCGGAGGCCTGGAAGGAGGAGGTGAGCTCAGAAGCCAAATATGGTTCCTCACTGGAGGGCACTCGGTGTCACCCTGGCTCACACAGGTCCTCAAACCTCAGGAGCCCAGAAGGCCCCGGCATCAAGGGTGCCCTCGTTGTGTAGGCTGAGTGTCTAATGGAAAGAGACTTGTTGGAGCCCTGGAACCCACTGGCCTTTTGAGCACCTCCCCTAGGCTTCTTCCCTGGTGGTCCCTGCCCTCTTGCATATTTCTTTTGATCCTCCATAACACTCCTATCACGCTGGCTGAGTGGGTGCTATTGTCCCCTTCAGAGACTGAGAAACTGAGTCTGAGAGAGTCGGACTCAGACCAGGGCTGCAGCTGGGCTTCCCACCAGGCGTCTAGACACTGGGCTCCCAGCAGCTCCTTGTCCTAAGGGAGGGCTGTCCCTGACAGCCCTTTTAGGACTTGGAGAGTAAGACCCCACAATGCCCTTGCTTTGCCCTGGGGGGATAAATTGTAAGACAGGTGGGCCATTCACTACCATCTCTTTCCTCTGCAGCACTGGGGCCTGGAGGCAAACCACCCAAGCCAGGTAAGACCTGAGGTCTTAGGGCACTAAGAGCGGGGCCAAGGGGCAGGGGAGGGCGAGGGAGGGCCGGGCCCAAAAAGCTGCGGACCTATCAGTGGGAGCCTCCAGGCGGAAGGCAGGAAGGAAGTGGTGGGCAGTTCCAGTCCCCCAGGTATGAGCAGTCTCAGGCTGGGCCCAAGGGCTCCGGGGACAGGAAGCTGGCGGCAGCTTGTGGGAGGAGTGTTCAGCATTTATTCTATAAGTGCCTATGTGCCCAGCCTCCCTGTCCCTTCTGCACACAGTCTCAGAAACAGCCTGGTGCTCAGGACAAAGGCAAGGGTTGAGGTTCCAGTGGCCGCAAGCCTATGAATGTCACTCTGAGGCTCAGACACAGATGGTAGGCTCCAGACTCCACCTGCATGGTCCCCTGACTCCAGACCAAGCCCCCTCTAACCCTGTGCCAAGACCCTCAATATCCCTGACCTTGCTGACAATTCGAGCCCTTATCCTGATTCCGCGCTGAACCCTGACTCCAGACCAAGCCCTAAACTTAACCCCAGGTGGGACCCTGGCCTTGGCCCCAGATAGGCATCCTTCTTGATCCTGGGCCCTTTCTAGCTGTGTCTAGACCGTGGAATTCTCCAGGCAGGAAGTGTGACTGGATTGTCCTGGCCTTGCTGAATGGGCCACAAGGGTCCACCTCCAGTTCCAAAGACCACGGCCCCAGGAAAGACAGGGCGTGTCCCTCCCAGGAAGCACTGGTGGATAAGGAGCAGGTGGAGGAAACGGTGTCTCTGTCCAGACTGATGACCCCGTTGGTGTGAGACGCTCCACATGGAGCCTTGGCCCTCCCCACCATGCTCTGTGTCTCCCCGGCTCTGAAGCCTGAGGCTCTAGGACAATTTGCATATCCAACAGCTCTTACGAAATCCCGCTGTTGGACGATCCAACTGCAGATGAATCTGCAAGACCCAGATTCCCCTTCCCTGCATGCCCATCTGCGTTTTGAAGCTCCAGGGCTAGGGCCAGGCTAGAGAGAGGCCGAAGGGCAGGAAGCTAGGGCCAGGGGTTTCCTGGAGTCTGGGGTTCTGCCAGGTCGGAGCCCTTGGAATTCACTGCTTTTCCTGCCAGAACCCGTATTCTGCCTCTTTGGAGGGGCCTTCCCAGCCAGGGTCTTTGATGGTAGAAGAATGGAGGGAAGGACTAGGGAAGCCAAGGTGTAGAAGTAGGTCTGTGCTTGGCCAAGAAGACCCAAAATGTGGAGGTTGTGACTGCAAAGCACAGAGGGGAGATTGGCTGGTCCCGTTGGCAGCAGGGGACACAGGTCATGCTGTGATTAAACGCAGGGGGGAGGGCTGAAAGAACTGCATAGAATCCTGTAATGGCTGGTGGCAAAAATGAACTTTTAGTAATGATTTAGTTGAGACTTCCAAAAGAGTTTTCAGCTCAGGGTGAAGGAGTGGACCTAAATACATACATAAATAAATAAACGAACAAATAAATAAATAAATAAATAAATAAAAGTCAGGGCCTCTCTTTCTCTTTCTGATGAAAGAGGGCTGGATCTCACAAACTCCCTGTGGTCATCTTTTAGCCTCAGGGCTCTGGACTACAAAGGCCTGGACAAAGCCATAGTCCCCCGCCCGCCCACAGGCGGCTCCCCACATCCGGGCCATGGGGATGTCAGGGCCTGCCCAGGCAAGAAGGAACAGAGCATAGGCCGTGTGTGTCGTGCTTCGGAACAATTAATCCCTTGGCGAGCAGCGGGTGGGTGGCCTGGCAGCTGCTCCCTGTGGGCCTCGGCGGCTGGCCTGACTGGGCTCTCTGCGGGGGACCAGGCAGCTGGGAGCCAGCAACACCCACACCCTCAGCACGAGCTGGAGGCTAGCCACCCATGTGAGAGGACCAGAAGGAGCAGGGCTCACCTACTGGGCACCTTGGCCTATTCCTTACACCAGGTGCTTTCTGCTCATGATCTCACGGGTCCTAGGAAGGTCAGGGACACCATGGCCATCTTGTAGGTAGGGAAACTGAGCCTCAGAAAGGCTAAGTGATTTGCTCCTGTGTGCATAGAGTCATCAGGGGCAGCAGTATTTGAATCCAGAGCTCTCTGATTCCAGAAAGAGAGGGTTGGGCTGGCCAGCCCCTCAGCTCCCAGCTGTGGTCAGCATCTCACCCCTCCTCCCCTCCTTTCCAGGGGCTGGACTCCTTGGGGCATTTGGGCCAGGTAAGTCCAAAGGAAGGAGGGCAGACGGCAGTGGAGCAGGTCATGCTGGAGGGCAGTGTCGGGACCAGACTGCTAGGGGGAGTGTGGGAAAAGGACAGGTGGCTGCAGAGAGGTTGCCTGTTCTCACCCCCGCTGCCCCAGCCTTTCTCACTTCCGGTTCAGTTCCCATCTTCCCCTCCCAGCCCCTGTGCAGTCAGGAAGACCCGAACAGGCATGTCCCCTGCCCTCTTGGAGCTCAGGAAACAGGCCGGGCTGGAAGGAAGACCCTGAGAGAGCTGGGGAGGGGCAGGGCCTATAGTTCTGGGAAGTGAACTCCACCAGCACCAGGCAGGGCCTGCCTCACACCCTGCATGCCTGGAAGGCAGACTAGGCAGAGTTAGAGACCCATCTTTCAGAGGTGCTGGCTGAGTTTCAGATGGGGCCAACTCACACAAGTAGGAAATGAGTGGGGGGTGGGGGGGGAAGAGACCACACCCAGCGAAACGCAGGTAAACCCTCCAGGGCTTGGCAGTCAGTTTCCAGCGAGGGCTTCCCTGGGCTCAGGACCCTGGCAGCCACCACTGGTGCTTGCAGGAAAGATTCTCACATAATTGGAAACAACCCCGGCACGCTTGTGAACTCCAACCTGATTGCCCATCAGTCCTGGCCAAAGTCATGGAATGTCTCCTGGAGGGGGAGAAGGAGCGATTGGGCCCAGATGTGGGAAGAGAGAGCCAGAGGGACCCGTTTGACTTTTCATAAACATTTTAGCATCTGTCTGAAATAGAGGAGGCTCCTAGACTGCAGGCATGCTGGACGGACAGAGAGACAGTTGGTGGAGGACAGAAGGGTCTCCAGATACAAAGAAGGAGGAGTGGGCTGAGCCAGGTGACCCCTGAAAGGAAGTAGAAGAGAGGTGTGGGCAAGGGGCTAGGACAGGGCCTGGTCTGGGTGAGGGCTTGCCGGCAGACTCTACTCAGCTCCTGCCCTCACAGGCAGCCCTGCTGAGGCCCCCATTAGCTGGCAGTCCTTCTGGGAGAAGCAAGGCCTGGCCTAGGTACATTACAGGGCACGTGGGGTGGGAAGGCAGTGCAATTACATCTACATAGCACACAGCAGCTGGTCGCTAAATGACAGCTGCTTTTTTTTTTAAAATCAGGATCAGCCCCTGAGAACCAAAGGCTTCAGTCCGGCTTAGGGTCAGGAGTGGCTGTACACTGACCGTCATGCTGCTCAGTTCCTGCCTGCCCTCCACAAGACCCTTCCTACCCGGGATGCAGGAATGATGCCCACTCACCAGTCTCTCTTCTTACCTGGCTCTGTCTCCTTCTCCCTACAGGTGCTGGAGGGGTTGCAGGAGCTATCCCTGGGGCAGGTTAGTGTTGTCACCCAAATAAATGCCCATCTGGGGGCCAGAGCCAAGCCCAGGGCATCTGCTTAGTATGTGGGCCAGGCCAGTCCTGGGCATGGGAGTGGGGGTGATGCTGGGACCACCTGCCCAGAGTAGCTGCCCCGAACACAAGGAAGTTGCCTCTGCTGCATCCTGAGTGCTAGTATGATGTAGTGCTAAGAATGGAAGCGGCTGCAGAGGTCAAGGGAGCCCAGAGGAGTAGCTCTACTCAGCAGGGCTTCAGGAAGGCTTCTTGGAGGAGGGCCTGTGGAAGTTTGACCCCAAAAGATCCCTGCAGTTTTGTCAGGCTGAGCACAGCCATCTGGCACACACTGCTCTCCAACACCAAACCCAGTCCTGAGAGCAAAGGCCGCTGCTTGGCCTGGAAGTCCTGCAGAGAGCAGAAGATCCACCTCAAACGTGCCTCCTGGGCAGAGCTGGGTGGGCTCACCCCATCCTCCCTTCCACAGGGCTTGGGGCCTTTCCCGCAGGCACCTTCCCGGGGGCTCTAGTGCCTGGCGGAGCGGCTGGCGCTGCTGCAGCCTATAAAGCTGCTGCCAAGGCTGGTGAGTGTGATGACTCTTTGGGACATGCTATAAGACCCTCTCTCGTCTCTGTGGGCTCTGCACTTTGCAAAAAAACATTTCCTGGGAAGCAGGCAGGTGGGATCCTCATCTCTAATCCGCTGGGGCTCAGGGAGGTAGCCTGTCTCCAAGTGAGGTGGCAGCAAGCTCGGATATCAACACTGGGCTCTCTGTGTGCACTCACGTCCCTCCTGCATGACTCCTCACCCCTCCCACTCCTGGCTCTGCAGGTGCTGGGCTTGGCGGTGTCGGTGGACCCGGTGTTGGCGGCGTTGGAGGTCTCTTAAATGGCTTAGGAGTATCTACAGGTATGGTGGCTAGCCCTGGGTTGCCCAGGTGAAGGCTGAAGACCTGGTGACACCCACTCTGATGCGGTCCCTTCCATGCCAGGTGGAGTGGTGGCTCAACCTGGAGCAGGAGTCGGAGCTGGAGTAAAGCCTGGGAAAGTGCCGGGTCAGTGTGGAGTCCCGGGGGCTGGACATAGGATCAGGGAGGCAGTGAGGCTCCTACTCTTTACTGGGTGGGAAAGGCAGGGCCTGGCTGCAGCGGGGCAGGGAAGAGAACCAGGCCTGAAGTGTGGTGCCTTATTCGAAATCAGGGAGAGGGACCCCAGCCTACATTCCGGGCCCTTCTGCCAGGATCTTGGAACAGAAAGAGAC
Organism: Carollia perspicillata; assembly: GCA_004027735.1. Classification (NCBI taxonomy): domain Eukaryota; kingdom Metazoa; phylum Chordata; class Mammalia; order Chiroptera; family Phyllostomidae; genus Carollia; species Carollia perspicillata. Next base: position 3,065 of record PVKM010026749.1, on the reverse strand, counting down.
CTCAGAGACAGGCTCTGTGTCCAACATTCAGGTGGCAGATGGGGACACAGGCTCAGAATGGAGAGTCAGTGCAGAGGGTCCTTGGTGGTCACAGCAAAGCCAGGGTGGCCCGAGGTGCCTCGACACCCCATCTGGTGCTCATTCCTCTGTACCAAGCCCTTGACAAAGTGACTTCAGGTTAAACAAAAGCCTGCCTGAGTCCACACAGCAGGAGGGAACATCTGGAAGCTGTTAGCCCAGAGGTGGGCTGGGCTGGCCATAGTAAACATGCTCCAGGAGACAAGATAAATCAATGCGCAGCAGGGCCAGCAGATGACTTTTGAAACTCCCGTGATGAAGGCTGTCGCCACCACACATGTGTTCCTGGCTGCCCCTGCCGGAACTGGGGTGGCTGGTTCGTGAGCCCCGGAGCCATGGAAGGAAGGGCCAGGGGAGGGTGGGTTCCTGGAGGCTGGGTTGCTGCTCATGGCTCCTCCTTCTTTTGGCCACAGGTGTGGGGCTACCAGGTGTATTTCCAGGTGGAGTGCTCCCAGGCGCAGGTAAAGTTGAAGAGAAGAAAAGTACCCTACTGCAAGGAGACCATCTTCTGGTAGCCTCCTGGGGAGCCACTCACCCCCCTGCAAGCCGAGGCCACCATAAGCCTTGGGTCCCTAAATATCAAAGCTCAGGCTTTGATGACACAAGGGCCCCTGTCATCTTTCCCCATGAAGGCCAATCAGCTTCTCCTTGCCCCACCCAAGCCCTGACCCCAGGTCATCAACGCAGCCTGAGGTGGGCCCCCAAGGGCACACCCAGTCCCCAGTATAGCCAGCTAATTCCCAGAAGCCATGAGTCACCAGGGAGCCCGCCCAGAGCATGCGTCCTACAGGAGACCCTCGGAGTTGCCCTCTCACCCTCCTCTCCCTGCCAGGGTCTGGCCACCCCAGCCAACATGTGACCTCCTGAATTCCCCCAAAAGCCCAGACTTAGGCTGTTCTGCAAGATTTGCTGACACTGTCCCTCCCTCTGTCCCTCTGGCCGAGGTGACCTAGTCCCAAGGGAGACAGGAGAGGTGGGAGCGCCAGACACTGGCAAATGCAGTTTCCGGCCACAGCAGATGGCTGTGTGTGTTCGGTTGTGAATGCATGTCAAGCAAGGGCCCCGAAAGGACAGAGGCTCCCACCTTGTGCCAGCTTTTACTGTCTGTCTTCTCTGGCAAGGGTGGACGGGGGGGGGGGGCTGGAAATTCATTCCAGCTTAGAGACGAGGCCAGCTGAGGCACAAGATCAATGGCTCATGCGGGGTGGGGGCTGTTTAGTGGTGACTTTTCTTCCTTGTCTGACAGAACTGAATTTTAATCCTATTTCCTAGCTATGTGATCTTGTGCCTCATGTTTGTCACTGACATCAGTGCAGAAAGAGGTCAACTCTGCGACCCAAGGGGTGGTGAGGGTGCCAGGCTGGTGGGCCTTTGAGGCCTGCCTTCCCACCCTCACTGCCAGACCCCTACTTTCCCCCCTCAGGAGGTCGGTTCCCAGGTGTGGGGGTGCTCCCTGGGGTTCCCACTGGAACAGGAGTCAAGCCCAAGGCCCCAGGTATGTGAACAGCAGGCTGGGGACCCATGGTGGAAATCTGTACCCACCCTCAGGACCCTATAGGAGGGAGAGCGGGAGTGGGGCTGGGGCCCCGGGCACAGTGCCCTGTGGGTGGGCACCCCTTGTGCTCCAGCCCTGGTACATCTGGCAGAGAGGACAGAACACCTCTCAGAAATCCCAAGTGTACGTGAGGGGAGCATAAGCCAGGAGATCTGGGCAGAACTGGCTGCTACTTGGGCCAGCCCACCTCTCTGTGCTGCCTGGCGCCGGACATTGGTGCCCGTACCCTGCACCCATGGTGGAAGGGCTACAGTGACGTCTCCTCATCATTGCAGGTGGAGCTGGAGCTTTTGCTGGAATCCCAGGTGAGGCAAGGCAAGAATCCCCAGTGAGTGGACAGGCCAGCAGGGTGGCCATCCAGGCTGGGGCTCTTGCCTTGGGAGGGGCTGAGCATTCAGAATCCCATCAGGCCCGTCCAGGTTCCCTCACGCCTACTGCTCCAGGCCTTGGACTGGCTGCAGCACAAAGTGGCACCCATCATGGGTCTGCCTCCACAGCCCCGGCCCCTCCTGAGTAGCAGCCCACACGAGCCCAGAAAACCTGCCAGTCTGTGCCAAATGCTGTGGATCGGAGTGGATTCTGCAGCTTTCTGTAGGAAATGGCCTCGCACTGGCAGGGCTCAGCTGATGGGTGACAGGAAGGCAGGAACACCCTCTGGCAGGATGGTCTCTGGATGCAGTGGGAGCTCATCCCGTCTGAGCGGAAAGTGGAGAGTGAGGCTGGGGCCTCGGTAGGAGCTGCCGGCTCAGGTTGCTAGGACTTGATTTTGCTCTCCTTTTTCCCACAGGAGTTGGACCGTTTGGGGGCCAGCAGCCTGGCGTCCCATTGGGGTACCCCATCAAGGCACCCAAGCTGCCAGGTAAGTCAGAAGAAGGATTCAAGGGGCACTACTCACTGGGTCTCACTGCTGAGAGAGCAGCTTGCGGGGAGCACTGTTTGGGCTACCAGTGTATCTTGCAGGGGGCATCAGGAAACCTGGGTACTGAACCTCACTTCTGATCGCCAGCAGAGGAAAACCTGGGGCAGCCATCCTGCAGGGGCTGGTCTCACTTGCGTGCACACCTGCACACTTGCGCGCACAGGCAGAGACCCACAGCCTTGACAGGAAACCACTTGTGTTGATGGGAAGAAACACTGTTCATTGGAAAGACCCCTCTGACATCCACGCCCCTCCATCAGCTCACATGATGAGATGGTTCTTACCAGGGAGGGGAGTAAGGAAGCTACTCAGACGCTAGGGACCTGGCAGGGCGCCCCATCTCCCTCTCCCACCCAGGGCCTCTGCTCTCTTGAGAGCCTCTGTGAGCTACTCATGACCCTCGGGAGGGTCTCAGGCCTCTGCAACTGTGGGACTAGATCTGTCCACCAAGGCAGTGGGAGCCCAGCAAGGCATGGGGCTGCTGTGTGGCAGTGTCTGAGCCCACCCTACCCT
>PVKM010026748.1:0-19176 GCA_004027735.1 Carollia perspicillata | reverse complement strand
CTTTCTTTTGTGTGTGTTGCTTTGTTGAGAAGTTTCCAACCACAATATCATACTACATAAACTCTGTTTCAAATTTACATGTTTCACCTCCTCACACAACCACAGAAAGAATTAAAACTATAATAATAATAATAATAATAATAATAATAATAATAACAACAACAGTAACAACACCAGAAAAAATACTGGAAGGGTTACCTTGGGAGCAAGTGATCCTAGCACCAGGCCAGACCACATAGCCCAGGTTCCAGTGCCAGGAAAATAAATACCCATAACTTCTGGCTGTAAATAGCAGTAGGGGTTGAGGCAGCAGAAGAAACAGCTAGATTTCCAGAGACTCTACTTAAAGGATCCACACAGACTTAGAAAGTACACAGGCCTTGCTCTTTTGAAATTCAGCACCAGGGCAATAGCTCAAAGGGTGCCAGTCACATATAGGAAATGGGTGATGTGACTGGGAACAGAGTAAGTGCTGGGGTAAACTCCAGAAAACAGACAGCAGCAGCATCATTCCCTCTATGAGCCCTCCCCCAACACAGAACCACAAAGTAGCAAAGCAGGTTGACCCAGACTGGTAATTACCTAAGGCTCTGCCCCACACAATTATAGGTGCCTTTTCTACAATAAGTCACTCTACTAAGACAGGGAGTCAAAGCAACTCTACCTAATACACAGAAACAAACACAGGGAGGCTGCCAAATTGAGGAGACAAAGAAATATGGCCCAAATGAAAGAACAGAACAAAACCCCAGAAAAACAACTAAATGAAATGAAGATAATCAACTTCTCAGATGCAGAGTACAAAAAAGCATTGGTGCTCTGGATACTCAACATTAAGTATAGAAACAATATAAAGGAAGAAATGAAGGTCACACTAAGTGAAATAAAGAAAAACATGCAGGAAACCATCAGTGGAGGGGAGGAAGCCTGGATTCAAATAAATGATTTGGAATATAAGGAAGAAATCAACATTCAACAAGAACAGCAAGAAGAAAAAATAATTAAAAAGCAAACAAACAAATAAAAAATGAGGATAGTATAAGGAGTCTCTGGGAAATCTCCAAATGTACCAACACCCAAATGATAGCAATGCCAGAAGGAAGAAGAGGAACAGCAAGAAATTGAAAACTTACTTAAATAAATAATAATAATAAAAACTTTCCTAATTTGGCAAAGGAAATAGACATACAAGTCAAGGAGTCCCAAACAAGTTGGACCAAAAGAGGGCCACACCCAAACACATCATAATTGAAATGCCAAGGGAAAAGATAAAGTGAGAATGTTAAAAGCAGCAAAGAAAAAAGCAGAGAATTACCTACAAAGTAGTTACTATGAGACTATCAGCTGATTTCTCAAAAGAAACCTGGCAGGCAAGAAGGGGCTGGAAAGAAGTATTCCAAGTGATGAAAGGCAAGGACCTACATCCAAGATTACTGTATCCAGCAAAGCTTTCATTTAGAATGTACAGGCAGGTGAACTGCTTCCCAGATGAGGGAAAGCTAAAGGAGTTCATCATCACCAAGCCATTATTACATAAAATGTTAAATGAACTAATTTAAGAAAAAGAAGATCAAAACCATGAACATTAAAATGGCAATAAATTCACAACTATCAACAACTGTATCTAAAGAAAACAAACTAAACAAGCAACCAGAACAGGAATAGAATCATAGATATGGAGATCATTTGGAGGGTTATCAGTTTAGAGGAGGAAGGTCAAGAATGGGAGAAAAGGTGCAGGGAATAAGAAGCCTAAATGGCAGGTATAAAATAGGGGGATGTTAAGAATAGTACAGAAAATGGAGAAGCCAAAGAACTTATATGCCTGACTCAAGGACATGAACTAAGGAGGGTATTGTTGGATGCAAGGGGAAGATGGGGGGAAAGGGGAGTAAATTGAGGCAACTACAGTAGCATAATCAATAAAATATATTTAAAAATAAACTGTCAAATGACGTGTAATAAATAGCATCTAGCTCATGGAACTTGATGCTAAATCAATAATAAAGTTCCTCAAATTCACCATATTTTTTTTAGGTTTCAAATTGGCATTCTTTAAAATTCTCAGTAAATCAGAGGGCTCTAGTACTATGGTCTGAAATAGACTATAGATACATCACATCCTTCCAAGTGAAGGGTTCAAGCTGACTATCTGATTTGTTGAATCATTTGTACAGTAAAACTAAAAGACAATGCTACCATAGAGAGTCAGTTGGAGTGTGAGCATTCAATAGCAGGGTGAGAGGCAATCCTGGCTGGCCACTTCAGTGGGACAAGGCATATAGACTACACAGAGACTTTAGGAGCACCTGGACTCAGAGGTGCCCCATGGACTCCATCTAGCTCCCATGAATGTATGGGTGCCATGTTTACCATTGGTTGGAAGGCTGAGGGCTGTGGAATCACCAGGATTCTTGATGGAGGGTCCTAAAGTGCACCCCCACCAATTACCCTAATACCATAGCCAGAGAGTGCCAGGAATGTCTCTCCTTGGCCAAGATTGCACAGGGGGATGTTTTTACACTGGGTACACCAAAAGTTAGAAAGATGAATGGATAGGTCCCAAGTGCACCAAAGCTAAAAAGATAACTGGACAGGTCCTGAGTACACCAACACATAGTAAGGTATTAGGGAAAAAAGTTCTCCCCTTTTTATCCCTGCCCAGGGGTGTCCAACCTATGACCCATGGGCTGTATGTGGCCCAGGGTGGCTATGAATGCAGCCCAACACAAAACAGTAAATTTACTTAAAACCTTTTTTTTTTTTTGGCTCGTCGGTTTTCGTTAGAGTTTGTGAATTTAATGTATGGTCTAAGACAACTCTTCTTCTTTCAGTGTGTCCCGTAGATAGCAAAAAGTTGAACACCAATGCTAAGTGCTGTAGGCTTCAACAGGAAGTAGGGATATTCTCTGAATGGTTCACCATTCTCTCAGGTCATAGCACCTGAGTAAACTCTCATTTTGCACCAGCATCTGTCTCATGAATTTGGCTTTTATAGTGAGAGGCAGCTCAATTGAATTTGGGTTACATTTTTGGCAAGTAGGAATGTGTGGACCTTGCTAAGTCTTGAAGAGCCAAACTTTAGCATATTGGTCCATGTATAGCTATAGTTCCATGACCAAGAAGGATTTCTTTTATTGTAACACTGCTTGGCATATGCATACTTTGGATGTTGTGGGAAAATAACTCCTAAATGATTTTATAAATTACTGCACCATCATTCAGTTAGAATTATTTTACTAATGGTCAGGGAATGAGACAAAAGCTTTTATGTTCAGGTGTTTATGTATTTGCATAATAAGGATTTGGCAAAGAAAAGGAACAAACTTATGATGCAGAGAAAGTAATTGACTTAAAAACTCCTCCATGATAGTAAAACAAAGGAAGAAAAAATGAAATGAGTACCTTTAATGTCATGAACTTGGGGGACATGGGATTAGCAGGGAAAATAATTCCCCCCACCACCATCCACTCTGATAGAAATCATTGAAATAGGACCCAGAGGGGGACAGACCCTCCCGTATATAATGAAAAATGTTCTCCCCCCTCAAAGTCTTAGTAGGAAACCCAATTTGGCAGGGAACATCCTTATTCAAAGCAAAATAATTCCATTTGCAACAATAACCTACAGGTGGAATTAACGAGGATGGCCAGCCAGCTGGTCACTACTGGGCTCATACTCTATTTTCCACTTCAGATTTACTGAATTGGAATAATTACAACCTCTCATATAGGGAGGATCCTCAGAAAATAGAGCATCTTTTCCTCTCCATTTTTGCCACTCAGCATGCAAACTGGGCAGACATACAGGATCTCCTTAACATTTTGCTAATGGCAGATGAATAGCTGACAGCTATAAATTAGGTTAACAAATAGGCGCATTACCTCCATCTACAGAATTCCAACAGGACCCTCAAATTAGCCATGGTGATTCCCTTGAGAAAGCCCTACAGGAACCAGAAAGGAGGGGACCTAGCCTTCCTAGAGCATTACATAAGGCACATATTGGAAGGGCTTAAGAAAAGAATATCTAAACAAATAACCTGAATATGATACTATTCATTCAACAGAAACCAAGTGAAGATTCTTCTGAATATTTAGAGAGAATTTATTAACCCTACAGAAAACACACTATTGCTGACTCATAGGCACCAGAAAATGTATAGATGGTAAACATAACTTTTATTGAGCAAGGTGCCCTGTACATAAAAATGAAGCTCCAATGTTTAGATAGGGTGCTGGAAATGAATCCTTCCTTGCTGCTGGCCATGGCCTTTAAAACTCACCATGGCCAGGAAAAACAAAAGGCCACTATTTTCTTATAAATAGTGAGGAGAAAACAGAAGGAGAGGTAGGACCTAAAGAAAAAAGGAAAAAAATCCAATAGGCCACCCAATGTGTGTCTGTTGAAAAGACGAAAGCCATTGGAGAAAGGACAGTCCAGAACTCAAGAAAGGAAAGAAAGAAAGAGGAGAGAGAGAGAGAGAGAGAGAGAGAGAGAGAGAGAGAGAGAGAGAGAGAGAGAGAGAGAAGGGAAAAAAGAAAGAAGCCCTTGAGAAAAAAATGTTATAAAGGAATGATGAATCTGATGACACATGAGGGTTCACCTAGACACCTTCTGACCTAAAAAAAATTACTACAATTTTTTTCCCACAAGAGCCCCAGTACAAATGACAGTGAGAAACAAGTTGATTGACTTCCTTATAGAGACAGGAACTACATACTTAGTGCTAAATATAAAACTAAACAAGAAAATTTCAGCTGCAGTGTCAGTTACTTGAGTGACAACAATTATAAAAGCAGGCATTCCTTCAACTTCCTCAGTGCCATTTAGAGGATAAAAAACTTATGCATAGTTTTCCCTACTTACCAAACTGCCCCATACCATTTTGGAGCCAATATTTACTTTTTAAATTGCATGCACAAATAATACTTTTCCCTGAGAAACAGCAGTTATGTTTAGAAGTCTTGCCAGAACATGCTCTTCAGTTCCTGTTGCTCCTGGTTTACCTGGAGTGACCCAGAGATAAACTCTTTCCACTTGAGATCTAGGAGCTGGTCAATTGAGCCATTTAAGCCAACAGAAGCAACAGAGGTATTTAAACCAACTAACTGGTAGTGCAGTTAACATGCAACTCATAAAAATTAACCTAAAAGGAGAGGCACAAATCTCAAGGAAGAAACAATATCCCCTTGAAAATGACACTTTAGAGTGAATTCAACCAATATTGCAGAAACTCTTAAAATCCAGATTAATTTGACCATATCAGTCTCTTTATAACACTCCCATTTTGCCAGTCAAAAAGCCTCACTCTGATGAATATCAATATATCCAGTACCTTAGGGCCATAAATAATGTTGTCTAGGACATTCATGCTGTGGTGCCCAACGCTATACTTTATTGACTTACAGTGCCCAGGGATAGCAGAGGGTTTTAACTCCTAGAATTGAAGAACTCTTTTTTTGCAGTTGTTTTGAATCCCAATAGATGACCATGCTCAACTCTTATTTGCCTTTGAGTAGTGGGATCCAGAAACTAAAGCTGCACTCCAATATTGTTGACCTGTGTTGCCCCAAGGATTTCAGAATTACCCGTATATATCTAGCAAAATGTTTAAGAGATATCCAATTGAAAATTTCTTCTACAGTATGTAAATGACTCACTAATAGCTAGCAATACTTACAAAGACTGCTTGCTTAACATTGTCACAGCCTGAAACATTTGACAAGAAAAGGATCAAAAATATCACCTCAAAGAACAAAATTTTTAGACAGGAGGTGGAATACCTGGGATTCCAACTGAAACAGGGAACGATGAGCTTGATGGCTGATCAAAGACAAGCCATCACTACAATAAAAATCCCAGAGAACCAGAAATAGCTTGGTGGATTATTAGGGATTACAAGGTTTCTGCCTAACTTGGATTCTAAACTTTGGCCTTATAGCCAAGCCATGTATAATTTGGAAAAACTACAGTCTGAGCCCCTTGATCATATAATAGACTATCAGGCATCATTTGACACCTTGAGGGAAAAACTAGTTTTGGCCCCTACACTAGAAATGCCCAATTTATAAGCTACCCAAGCACCTCCACTTGTTGGGGCTTTAATTTGACACCTGGACTTGTCAGAATTTAAACTTCATAACACAGAATGAGATGTGTAATGGGTCCATAAATGTAGATTCTCTATCACTGACCTTAATACTGTATGGAAGGTCAACACTCATAAGATCATAGCATGATCTTACTCAACAGCTACATGAAGGGATTTATTATGTATAGGATCCTTTAAGAGATCTTGTTAGATTACATTTGAAGGGTCATCATTACAGAGGACCATTTAGAAGATTATCCAAATCTACCAGATATGCACGAAAAACAATCTTAAAACAGAACATGCCCCAACAGGAAAAGGAGTACCATATAAAAGGATATACTCATTTGAGGCCTCACAAATTCACTATAAACCAATGTCTAAAACCATAGGAAATTTGGACTTCCGGCCAAAATGGAGGCATAGGTAGACACACTATGCCCCTTCACACAACCAAAATAAGGACAACAAAAATTTAGAAACAAACAAACAAAAAAAACACACCAGTACTGACAGAAAATTGAACTGTATGGAAGTCCAACAACCAGGGAGTTAAAGTTGACACATTCATCCAGACCAGTAGGAGGGTCAGAGTCAAGTAGCCAGGCAGAGAGGAGTCGTGGCAAAATAAGTGGTGGCTGGCGGAGCCTGGGTGTGCAAGGCAGCAGCTAGTGGACCCCCAGGTGAGGTAGACAGCAGCAGGTGGACCCATCGAGGTGGCAGATTATGGAAGGGCAGGGCACAGCATGCAAGGTGGCAAACCTGGTGTTCCCACATTAGTGCATAGATAAACCTGGCAAAACCAGGCTGCAAGACAGGCTGCACAACCCAGGATTCCAGCATGGGGAAATAAAGCCTCAAAACACCAATTAAAAATATCTGTGGGAGTTGAGGTGATGGAAGAGACTCCCAGCCTCACAGGAGAGTTTGTTGGAGAGACCCACAGGGTCCTAGAATGTACACAAACTCACCTACATGGGAATCAGCACCAGAAGGCCCCGGTTTGCTTGGGGGAAGCAGCAGAAGTTATTGAAATCTGGCAGAGAAGAACAAGTGCCATTGTTACCTCTTGGACCCCTTCCCCACAAACAGCATCACAATCTAGTGACTGGGTTGACCTTCTGGGGTGAACATCTAAGACTCCACCCCTTACTAGGTAACAAGCTTGTCAAGATAAAAAAAATGGCCCACATGAAAGAACAAATAAAAGTTCCAGAAAAAATACAACTAAGTGACGAAGAGGTAGCCAAACATATCAGATGCACAGCTCAAAACACTGGTGATCAGGACGCTCATAGAACTGGTTTAATTTGGTTGCAAATTAGATGAAAAAATGAAGGCTATGCTAGGTGAAATAAAGGAAAATGTATAAGAAACCAATAGTGAACAAAAGGAAACTGGGACTCAAATCAATGGGGTGTACCAGAAGGAAGAAACAAGCAACCAAACAAACAAAAAAAAAAACAAACAGAAAATAATGAAGAAACAAGAATTCAAAAAAAAAAAAATGAGGAGAGGCTTAGGAACTTCCAGGACATCTTTAAACATCCCAACGTCAGAATTATAGGGGTGCCAGAAGGAGAAGATGAAGAGCAACAAGTGGAAAAGTTATTTGAACAAATAATAAAGGAGAACTTCCCCAATCTGGCAAAGGAAACAGACTTCCAGGATGTCCAGAAGCTCAAAGAGTCCTAAATAAGTTAGACCCATGGAGGAACACACCAAGACACACCATAATTACATTACCCAAGATTAAAATGAAAGAGGATCCTAGAAGCAGAAAGAGAACAGGAGACAGTAGCCTACAAAGGAGTTCCCATAGACTGTCAGCTGATTTCTCAAAAGAGACCTTACAGGCAAGAAGGAGCTGAAAAGAAGTATTCCAAGTAATGAAAGGCAAGGACCTACATCCAAGATTGCTCTATCCAGCAAAAATTTCATTTAGAATGAAAGGGCAGATAAAGTGCTTTTCAGATAATGTCAAGTTAAAGGAGTTCATCATCACCAAGCCCTTACTGTATGAAATGTTAAAGGAACTTATCTAAGAAAAAGAAGATAAAAAAATGTATAGGAAAATTGCAGCAAACTCACAATTATTAACAACAACACCTAAAACAAAAACAAGCTAAGCAAACAACTAGAATAGGAACAGAACCACAGAAATGAAGATCACGTGGAGGAGGGTTAGCAACAGGAGAGGTGGAGGAGGAGAGAGGGGGAAAGGTAAAGAGAATAAGTAGCATAGATGGTAGGTAGAAAATAAATGGGGGAGGGCAAGAGTAGTGTGGGAGATGTAGAAACTAAAGAAGTAATAAGTATGACACACAGACATGAGCTAAAGTGGGGGAATGTGGGTGGGAGGGAGAGTGCAGGGTGGAGGGGAGTGAATGGAAGGGAATGGGGCAACTGTAATAGCATAATCAATAAAGTATATTTAAAAATAAATAAATAAAACCATAGTAAATTTTAATTTATATTAGTTATTATAGACCCCTTTTCTGAATGGGTAAAGGCATACTCTGCTAGAACTGAGAAGGCAACTGAGGTAGCAAAACTTCTACTCAAAGAAGTAATCCCTAGATTTGGACTTTCTTACAACATTAAAACCACAATAAACCATCTTTCACTTTGGAAATCTCTCAGGAGATAGAGCAGGTATACACATTTAATGGAAACTACATGCATCTTGGAGATCCCCATCTATGGGGAAGACTGAGAAAATGAACTACACAATAAAGAAGACCCTGGTCAAAATAACCAGAAAACACATTTGGAATAGGATCAGGCATTGCCTTGATTTTGATTAAGGTAGTGCCCTGAAGCAGGCTTAAATTAAGACTTTTTGAAATAGTTTATAAGGGGCCTTTCCAAGTTTCTGTTTAAGAACGTCCCCTTTAGATTTAGAACTTAAATCAAAATTAAATAATATGCACAATACTTAGGGAAAACATTAACAACTTTGTACAAGTTTGTCTGTTGCAGGTATATCTACCCATCTGATGAGCCTTCATATCTGAGTCTTACTTAAGACATGGAAGACTCAAGGTCCTGAACAGCAGCTTGTCAAGCAATGGACCCATCCCTGTGACATCCTGCTGACAACATACTCTTCCATCAAGCTCACAGGAATCAAAGACTTGGATCCACCACACAAGAATAAAACAGGAGTCACCTGAGGAGGGCTGGGGTCATGCTGTTGCTGTTGACACTAGACGAGAAAGCTGGATCTTCACTCCTGAAAAACATTTAAATTCCTCTTTCAGAAAGAGACAGTGCCTCTCAAAATTAAGTGTACAATTTTACCTCTTATTTTATTTCATTATTTTTGACAATTCAACATTATGCCCATGTACTTGGACTTAAAACACCTTTGTTCACAATCCCCAAACAATGGTTTACTTGGAAAACTTATCCTGCTATCAGTTATACCATCCAAAGCCATGCTCAGGATTGGATCATGGGGATCCTTTAGTCTCTTCAGTTTTTTATTTTATTATAATTGTCCCTGCCTTACTAGACATACCCCTCGCTACAGGGATAAATACAATTATTCCCCTTGACAGCAGGGAGAAACTATAGAAAATGACATCTCAATCCATTTATCTTTGTAAGGTTACAAGAGTCCTGATTTTTTAAGGGGAGATTGTTACTAAAGCCAATGGTCAAAATGAGAGCAGTCGACATCAGGATAAGTGTGGGTATGACTGGCCACTTCAGAAAGGCAGGCCACAAAGAGGCTGCTCAGAAAACACAGGTGCACCTGGATTTCAAGATACTGTGTGGACTCCAGCCAGCTCTCACAGATGTGTGGGCACTGTGTTCAGCATCAGAAGTGGGGCTAAGGGCTGTGACATCACCAAGCTTCTTGATTGTAAATCCTGCAGCGACCATCCCTACTGATCTTGATACCATAGACAGGTAGCACAGGGAGTCTTCCCCATTGGTGAAGATCATGCAGGGGAAGGTAATTACACTGAGTGCACCAAAATCTAGAAAGATGAATGGATGAGGCCAAAAGCTAGCAAAATAATTTGATAGAAAGAGAGTCCCTCCCTTCTTATCTCTACAAGAACCATGGACATGAATAAGAAGGGGTGGTCTTTGAGATGAGGTACCACAATTGTCCTAAGTCAAGGCACCTGAATAAAACTCTTTCCTTTGCACCAGCACTTATTTTGTGAGTTTGGTTTTTTATTGGAGCAGGCAAGAACACTTGCATTTTGGTTACAACAGTGTCACAACAGGAGAAAGAGTTGAGAACACCATCTGGATGAGATAGAAGTTTATATGCATTGGCTTTCATTTTTGTTTAGTTTATTTTGTATATGTAGTTTTTTAAATTAATTAAGAGCTTGCATATCCATATATAACTACTTAAATTTTATTTTTGAAGTCCTTTTTATTAAAAGACATTTCTGCCATAAAAATTTCCCACTTGCCCCTTTCCACAGGCTTTAATCTACAACCATTGTGCTTCCTTTTTCACTATTCTCTTCTCTTTTTCTCTCTTTCATTATATATGTGTATAATATTTATAAAATATATAAATTTAAAATGATACAAAGTCCACTGTTCCTACCAAAATTCAGCCATTTGGGGTAGTAAATACTCTTTGGGTTTTTTTTAAACATTTAGATAACATTTAGATTCTAAAAAAGTTGATTTTTATAATTTTTGCTAGGGTTCCTACTGCTACTATGGAGGAACAGATCTTTCAGACATTATTTTTCCATCATTTCCAATGAGCTTATATTAATTTACTTCTATTATAAGTTAGTCTGTTTTAAATTTAAATTGATTTAAGCTATTTTACCTGTGACATTAAGAATGTGCTAGAAATTGCATAATTTAAAACTGCTTAAGCTTATGAAAATTATTAGATAAAAAACTCAAAGATAGTACATTATTTCTTGTAATCCCTTTATGATATATATATATATTCTCTCCAGAAGGTATCTAGCCAACTAACATGAAAAATAGAGTCATTTCTTCAAAAACATATGAGATACAAGAAACATTGTACATAGCAAAATATTGTGTCAGTCTCCTTTAAGTAGGCACCTTGGGACCTCATACAGTTCTCCCAGTCACCGTCAGTTGCCCCTTCATATTTTCCTGAATCTCATTGACAGTCTGAAATCTCTTCCGTTTCAAAGATGATTTTAGTTTTGGGAAAAGCCAGAAGTCACAGAGCTCCAAATCTGGGTGATAGGGGGGCTAGTCACATGGGTGATTTGATGTTTTGCCAAAAAACCCTGCACAAGATGTGATGCATGAGTGGGTGCATTGTCGTGATGATGCTGCCAGTTGCCCAAAGCTGTAGGCTTCCAAATCATCCAAATAGTTCCCACAGAGAAATGTTTAAGCTGTAACACAAAATTTGACTCAGATTCATTGCTGTATTTGCTCAGTCATTTTAAATTTGAAAGCCACATGATGCACATGCTCATTCAATAGTATCTAGGTTCCTCACTGACTAGCACAATGAAATTTTTATTGTTCACACATGTGCACTCCAGTCCAATCTCCTTGGCTGCCAGTTTACATCAATGTCATGCAAACTGTCCTCTTTATATTAACAATGGTTGGACTTTTTCCAGACAGACCTCAGAATATAGATAAATATATAGATAGATGGATAGATAGATAGATAGATAGATAGATAGATAGATAGATAGATAATCACACATGCTATAATCTTCTTAAACAGAGAAGTTAAAATAATTGTATTTTGTTGTCCTAGTCTAGATAATGACTACTTAAGGACTTCTAATTCTCTTTAGAATGAGTCCTTCAAACTCATCTCCTATTAAGATACTCTTTAAATGTATTTTAATAATTTATCCCAGAAGGAATTATAAGAAACAATGTATCAACTTTGAAGTTTTATTAATATAATAATTCCCATAACTTTCCTAAACTATAGCAGTTGTAAATTATGTAATTTCTACCATATTCTTAATATCACAGATAAAAATATCTTAAATCAATTTAAATTAAAAACAGAATAACTTATATTAGAAGCAAATTAATATGAACTCATTGGAAATGGTGGGAAAAGAATGTTTGAAAAATCTGTGTCTCCATAGTAGTAGTGGGAATGAACAGTAGCAAAAATTATAAAACTCAACTTTTTCAGAATCTTAACAATTTATACAAAGACTTACAAAAAAACAAAGAGCATATACCACCCAAAATGACTGAATTTTGGTAGGAAGAGTGAACTTTGTACCATTTAGCATTTCCCAATTCTTATGTCCCTCCCTCAGGTGCATAGCACTCTTGAAAACCAGTAGCTTTACAACTATGTTGGCTGTAGAAATTAACACTGTAGTAACCATTGGAAGGTACAGATAGATGGGTTTGGAAATACTTAAAAGCCCCACTCCATTGAGAAATATCATAGTTTGGAAGCTCCCTGAAAAGCTTAATTTTCAGGGTTTGCTTTTATTTGATCTGACTCAAAGATTATTTGGTGTGAACAACTATATTCCTGGGGAATTTGCTAAAAATAATCAGTGGCAGTTATTTAATATCAAAGCAGCCTGAAGTGAAGCTAGACAGTGCTAAAAAGAAAGTGACAAAAATAATCTTAGAGATTCCAGAGGATTATATTTCCATTAATGGCTCTGTAAAGCTCTGATATATCCTTTAGGATCTATAATGCCAAGCTTATGTGCAGAACTGTGCAGATCTCAATAAAAAATTGAGAATGCCTTAACAGTTCACCTCTAGCTGACCTTGAGATTTTCCATAAGCAAGAATAAAAGACTGAGACAGAATACAAGATTGCCAGTTGAAGCATTGAAACATGCCTTTGCACACATTGAGAACAAGTTGGCTATTGTAAATAACACTACAATAAACATAGGTTACAGGCCTGTCCAGAAAATGTTCAGCCATTGTTAAAATAATGAGAATGGTTTGTGCGTCATGTAACCTGGCAGTCAAGGAGAGTGAACTGGAATGCACATGCATGAACAATGATGACTTCACTCTACTAGTCAGTAGGAGTGGTGGACAACATTGAGTGAGCATGTGTACTGTGTGGCCATCACCTTTGCAAAGAAAGAGATTCCAGACTGCCAGTGAGATTCAGGAAAATATGATGGAGCAGCTTATAGCAATTGCTTATAGCAATTAGGACAACTGTGCGAGCCCCCAAGGTGCTTACTTTGAAGGGGACTGAGGCATCATTGACCTATGTACAACATTTCTTGTATTTTTCAACTTTTTCAATAAATGTCTCTATTTTTCATACTATGCATACCTTCTGGAAAGACCTCGTACAGTCCTAGGAATCATTTTCTGTCCAGAAATTGTTCAACCACATAATATGCTTCATAAGGCCTTTTAGTAGAGTTTGATATCAGGTAGCATAATTCCTCCAACTTTGTTTTATCTCAAGATTGCTATGTTTTTCAATATCTTCTGTGATTTTATATAAATATTTGAAATATTTATTCTAGTTCTGTAAAATATGACATTAGTATCTTTGTGGAAACCATGTTGTATACAGAGATTACTTTGGGTAGTATGGACATTTTAATTATATTAATTTTCCCTCTTCATGAACACTGTAACTGCTTCCACTTATATGTACCTTCTTTAATTTCTTTCTTCAGTGTCTTATAATTTCCTGAATTTTTTTACTTCCTTGATTAAATTTATTTCTAAGTATTTTTATGCAACTGTAAATGGGATTGCTTTCTTAGTTTCTCTTTATGATAAATATTGATGTATAAAATGCAAATAATTTCTAGATATTTATTTTGGATCTTGCTACTTTACTAAATGCAGTTATTAGTTCTAGAAGGTTTTCTTTTTTGATGGTATCTTTGATGTTGTCTACATAAAGTATCAGGTGATTTTCCTAATTTCTTTCCAATTTGTAGGTCTTTTCTTTCTTCTTCTTTTCTGATTTCTACAGCTAGAACTTCCAGTATTATGTTGAATCAGAGAGGTGAAAGCAGACATTGCTGTCTTACTCCCAATCTTAAAGGAAACACTTATAATTTTGGTCCACTGAGTAAGGTGGTAGCTGTGGGTTTGTCATGTATGACCTTTACTGAGTTATGATCTCTCTATTTACGCTCACATGAGAGTTTTTATTATACATCATTGCTGAATTTTATGAAGTGCTCTTTCTGCATCTATGGAAACAATCATACAATTTTTATTCTTCACTTTGTTTATGTGGTATACCATGTTTATTGATTTGTGGGTACAGTTCTAACCTTGAATCCTTGGAATAAATCTTGATTATAGTGTATGATCTTTTTAATGTATTGCTGGATTCTGTTCACTAATACTTTGTTGAAGATTTTTAGCATCTATGCTCATCAAAAATTTCAGCCAATAATTTTCTTTCTTTTTAAAATTTTTTTGTAGTGTCTTAACCTGGCTTTGGAAGTAGAATAATACTGAGCTTATTAAATGAGCTTTGGAGTCATTCTTCCTTTTGAAGGTTTTGGAACATTTTGAGAAGATAAACTGTTAGTTATTTTAATGTTTGGTAAAAATTCACTTCTGAAAACATCCAGTCCAGACCATGACATTTGTCTGTTGAGGTTTTTTGTTTATTTGTTTTTATTGCATCCATTTCACTAGTTGTAATCAGTCTATTTAGATATTTTGATTTTTCCTGACTTAGTTTTAAAAACATTGTAAGTTTCTAGAACATTTTCCATTTCATCCAGATTGTCCAATTTGTTGGCATAAAATTGTTTGTAGTATGTCCTTACAATCCTTCGTATTCCTGTGGTGTCAAGTGTTACTTCTCCTCTTTTATTTCTGATTGCATTAATTTGGGTCTTCTTTTTCCTTCTTGATGAGCCTGGTTGATGGCTTGTCAATCTTGATTATCTTTAAAAAAACGCTCTTATTTTTATTATTACTTTTTCTATTTTTAAAAATGTATTTTAGGACATTATTCAATGCTGCAATATCTTTGATGGTATTTTGTTTGGAAGTTCTATCCATTTTTGGCAGTGGGGCATTGAAATCCCCTACTATAATTGTGTTACTGTCATTATCTTTCTTGAAGCAACCTAAGTGCCCATCATATGGGTAAAAGAATGGGTCAAAAAACTATGGTATATTTACATAACGGAATTCTATGCAGCAGAAAGAAAGAAGGAGCTCCTACCCTTTGTGACAACATGGATGGAACTGGACAGCATTATGCTAAGTGAAATAAGCCAGGTGATGAAAGACAAATACCACATGATCCCATCTTTAATTGGAATATAATCAACAAAATGAACAAGCAAGCAAACTATAAGCACAGACATTGAAAATGAGAACCAACCAACAATTACCTGGGGGATGAGGGGAGGGGATAATGGGGGAAAAGATGAAGGGTTTACAGGAAAAAATATAAAGGACACATTATAAGCGGGGGGTGGAAACAGGGGAAGGAGGTGGGAAGGGCTCGAGTGGCGGGGAGGGGTGGAAGGAAAAGGCAGAAAACTGTACTTGAACAGCAGTTGAAAAAGGAAAAAAATAAAATGAAAATAATTTGTATTTTATACATTTCTGGTCTGATCTTTAGTATCTCCTTTCTTGTTTTTACTTTGGGCTTTGATTTTTATGCTCTTCAAGTATAAAGTTAGAATGTTTATTTAAAATTTTTGTTTTTTGAGGTAGGTTTGTAATGTTTGAATTTTTCTCTTACAACTTCTTTCACTGTGTCCCATAGATTTCAGGTTGTTGTGTTCTCATTTTCATTGATTTCAAGGTTTCTTGATTTCTTCTTTGATTTCATTGTTAATAAATGCTTTGTTTAATAAAATATTGTTTAGCCCTTTTAGTTTATGTTTTTTTCTGTTCTTTTCTCATGATTGATATCTAGTTTTGTACTATGGGTTAGCCAAAAAGTTCATTTGCTGATTTCTGTGAGATGACTCTGACAGCACTTAGTTGTCTTTAACTTTATTTGAGACATTTTTTAGATTGTTTTGTGACAGATATCATATCAGTGTGAATTAAAAAAATTATCAAAATTGGTGAATTTTTGTGTAGCCATTTTAATATTGAAGGTGAAAGAAAATAAAGACCATTATGGCACATTACACTTTATTATTTCAAGAAAGGTAAAAACACACCTGAAACACAAAAATAGATTTGTGTAGTGTATGGAGAAGTTTCTGTGACTGATTGTATCACACATAGTTTGTGAAGTTTTCTGCTAGAGATTTCTCACTGGGTGATGCTCCACAGTTGAGCAGACCAGTTGAAATTGATGGAGATTAAATAGAGACATTAATTGATAATAACCAATGTTATGCCATACATAAGATAGCCAGCATTCTCAAAATATCCAAATCAATAAAGTTATTCATAAAAATGAAAAATGTGTACTTTATGGAAAAAATGAAATGGACTTCTGGCCAACCCAATAATATGGTCCGAGAAGATGCTTGATAAGATTTCAATCTTCTTAAATTGCTTGAGACTTATTTTGTGTCCTAACATGTGATTATCTTAGAAAATGTTCCATGTGCACTTGAAAAAAGTATGTATTCTACTGTGTTGGGGTAAAATGTTTAGTAGATGTCAATTGAATCCATCTGATCAAGTGTGTCATTTAAAACTGCTGTTTACTTATTTTTTTTTTCTTGCAAGATCTATCATAGATGTCAACAGGGGTGTTAAAATCACCTACTCTAACTATATCACTCTCAATCTGTCTATGTCCATTAAGATTTGTCACATATATTTAAGCTAAATATACTTAGGTGCTCCTGTGTTGAGTGCATAAATGTTTATAAGGGAAAACCTCTTCTTGGATAATCTTTGTATCATTATTTCATGTCCTTCTTGATCTCTTACCTTAGCTTTTGTTTTAAAGTCTATTTTATCAGATATAAGTATTGCTATCCTAGCTTTTCTTATCTGCATTTTCATTACATATCTTATTCCATCACTTTATTTTAATATGTGTATCTTTTGTTCTAATGTGGTTGTCTTGTAGACTGTATGCATATGGGTCTTTTTTACTTGTCCATTCAGCTACTCTAAATCTTTTGATTGGAGCACTGCATTCATTTATATTTATACTGATTATTGGTAGGTGCATATTTATTTCCATTTTTCTCTATAATTATATTCCTGTTTTTATCTTCTTCTTCTTAAAGAACTTTTTAATATTTCCTATAATACTGATTAATACACTTCTTTAGATTTTTCTAGTCAGGGAAGCTATTTCATCTTCAATTTTAAATCATAGCTTTGCTGGATAAGTAGTTTTTGCTTTTCATCATTTTGAATACTCCATACCATTCCCTTCTAGTCTGAATTGTTTCTGTTAAGGAATTATCTAGCAGTCTTATGGGTGCTCCCTTGTAGGTGACTAACTTTCTCTTGCTGCTTTTAAGATTCTTTGTCTTTAATTTTTGCCATTTTAATTATGTCTTAGTGTGGGTACCTTTGGCTTTATATTGTTTGGTAATTTCTATGCTTCTTGGACTTGTGTGTTTTTTTACTTTACTAGGTTAGGGATGTTTTCAGTCGTTCTTTCTTCAAATATGTTCTCAGTCCCTTGGTCTCTCTCTTTTCCTTCTTATACCTGTATGTTGCAGTTGTTCTTATACTTCATGTTGTTTAAAAAGTCTCTTAAATCATCCTTATTTCTTTTAATTCATTTCTTTATTTTTGCCACTGTAATTGGGTGTCTTCCAAATTGACCATCCACTTTATCTAATCTACTCTTCTTTATTCTTTCTAGGATAACCTTAATTTCAGTTATTGGATACTTTATGTCTAATTGGTTCTTTTTTATGGTTTCTATTTCTTTTTTCATACTGTGAAGTTCTCAATAAGTTCATTGAGCATCCTTATAATCATTTATTTTGAACTCTATATCTGATAATTTCTTGTCTCCATTTCATTTAGCTCTTTTTCTGGAGATTTCTCCATTTTTTAAAATTTGGAATGTTTCTTTGTTTCCTCATAGGCTGCTTATTTGTGTTTGTCTCTACGTATTAGATAGATCTGCTATTACCTCCCAGTTTTTGTAGGTAGGGTGGCCTCATGCAGTGTTTGGCCTGTGCACTCATGAGGCAGTCTCCTTGATCACCTGAGCTGGGTGCTCCAGTAATATCCTTTATACTTGTTACATGATCCCTCCTTATGTGATTGAGTCTGATTATTAACACCCCTTTTGTGTAAAGTATCAACTCTCAGTTTAGCTGAATGTAAAGATTAACCCTAAACACCGAGCTGAAAGTTTTCTGCAGGTACTAACCACATGAAACAGAATTTTCCTCAGCAGTGTGGAGCCTGCCAAGATCTCCATTCGTATATGCCACTGTGAAGCTAATTGGATTCTCTTCTGATGTTGTCTGAAGTTAGCAACTGAGTTTTGGGAGGGAGTGTAGTGCAGATCAATATTATATGTTGCCCTTGACTCGCCCTGGACAGCCTATTTGTAGCTACAAAGAAATGCATAGTTAGTGGCTGCCTCTGTTGGACCTTGATGTGTGTGGGAAGGACCATGCCAAACACTGAGGCTTGCTTCCGCCATCACTGATCCTGGGGGAAATTCAACTAAAAGCCCATAAAACCCCAATACACACCTCCACCTGCTTCCACCTGCCTACTTCTTACTAGATTCAATTATTGAAGTATCGTCTGGTGGTACTTGAGTTGCATGAGGTAAGTTCTCTGTGAGTTACCCGGTAGGGGTAGTGGTGTTTATCAGACTGATATAGGTTCAAAACCTTATCAGTGCCTGTGCTGGGTCTGAGCTTCTCAGCAAAGTCCCAGGTTATACCAAGTCTATTGTCACTTGTTCTGAGTCTAATGCCACAGAGAATGAGCTCTGCAGGGTCAGGTGATTGGGAATTCAAATGGTGAAGTTATTTTTAATCTCCCAGCCTGATGTTTTAAGAAACTCCTCAGTTTTCTACCTGAGAAAGGTGATGTTTGTGTAGTGATAGAGAGGCTCAGTGCAGGGATCCTGGTGGCTGTCCCTTCAGCTCTTTCCCTGGAACAACAAACTCCAGTTTCTCTTCATGTGACTTTAGCCTGCTCTACCCTCCCTCTGCCAGGGCCTAGGGAGAGTGACTGCCAACTAAGA